>LJJS01000238.1:0-80341 GCA_001447215.1 Diaporthe aspalathi
CAGAGAACCCATCAACAAACACCACTCGTATTGCAATACGTGACCCAGCCAACAATCTTTTTAATAAAATTAATTCTTAATATTATAAAAAGTGTTTTTTTATTAAAAAAAGTTCCCTTATAAAAAAAATAAATTTTAAATTTTGCTATATAAACTTTTATTAAAAAGTTATTAAATTTAATAATATCTTTTAAAAAATATTTTAAATATTAAAAGAATATTTAAAATTTTAATATTTAATATTTCAAATATATAATTATTATTTTACTTTTTAAATCAATATTTTTAAAATTTCAACTTTGGAAATTCTTTTTAAAAAAACCAATATATAAATAAAGATTTCTAAATGATCTTTATATATTTTATATTATATAATATATATAAAACCAACTGTTTTATATTTTATATAATATTATTTAATTTATTAATTCTAAATTAAAACTATTTATAAGCGGTATAACTATGTAATAATTATACATCTATCTCATATATATAATGCAGCTTATATATAAAGTAAATTTAAAAGCGGAATATTTTTAGAATTTAAATTGAATTTAATAATAGGGTTTGAAATGAGTGTGTTTGTGCGCCGAATCAGGGGGGGGGGGCCGAATGTGGGCCACCCACGTTATAATAGCTACTTCCTGCGCCTCTTTCTCGTTGATGTTGGGCGACTTCTCGCACAGCGCATGCTTCCCAGCGGGCAATCGCATCAAGGCAGCTAAGTAGTTCTTCCTGTGCAGAGAGAGCGTGGTCCCGACGTAGATGATATCGACGCCAGGGGTCACTGCAAACCCCGTGGTGGTCGGCATACACCCGCGGCCGGCGCTGGCTTTTCTCCTCTGGCGTGTTCCAGACCTTATCGAGGAAGGCGTTGCCCTTCTCGAGCGAGGAGGAGCCCAGGGCGGCGTTGCCGTGCTGGGATGGGGCGTCGTGTCTGGGTGCTGCTAACGGGTCTTTTACGGACATTATAGAGATCCATCCTGTGCCTGTTGTTTGGGACTCAGGGGTTCGCCGTGCGTTAGCGTTGGCTTGCATGAGCAGGCACATAATCAATATGGGGCTGCGACGTACTCAGTATACCCCATCGTAGCTGCGGCGACGACTCTCCCTGCGTGCTCAAAAATGCGACTAACATGTTGTCTTGGTGTTGTCGTGAGACTGGCAAGACCTGAAGTTTTGAGCACGATATATCTCGATGTTGTAGCATTGGGCCGGAGAACAGATGTCAGCGGCAACATTTCAGAGAAGTTAGTTTTATTCTTAATCCGGACACAAATCTCTCTCTTTTTTTTAAAAGAAAAATCGAAATACGAGCGGTCCTTCAGAGAAGACAGCCTCTTGTGATCTAACCAAGTCTTTTACGATTCCTTTGGGTTTATCAATCATGCTGAGGGTCAAGAACCCTATGACTAGTCATGGGAAAGCCAAAGCCGCAAGTTCTCAGGATTCAACCATTTCGAATGAGGAAGTTCCGACAGTGGCTGTAATGGAGCCTTGCAAGCATAGGTGCGGTTAATTGCCGGTTAAAATGGATATATGCATTTCCTCACGACTGATCACGTCATGAACAGCTAGCTAGCCCTGAAGTCGAATCTCCGCTCAGCAAGACATGCATCATTGGAAGACAAGAGCAAAGATCAAATGATACTTAAGTAGAAAACCCAACCAATCGGCCACGGGCGACGCACGGCGCTACATCTTCCACGATACTAGGCTCCGGCCCTTGTATCCATCGGAATATACTACACCAGAGCTCCATCCTGCGTTGTACTTTTCGTCCTTGCATCGCAGCCGGAAAAGCAACCGCCTGAGAGAAGCTCATATCCAGGTTCGAAACTCTGCCGTCGTCAGAGCCATGGCCCCTATCAACGTCGGCGTTGTTGGCTACGGCTTCTCTGCCAAGAGCTTCCACCTCCCGTTCATAACGGCCATCCCAGACTACGAGGTCGTGGCCATACTACAGCGAGCTGAGGCCCCACCACATCCGGCCTCGGCTCCTAAAGGCTCCCACTGTACCGTTGACTTTCCGAAGGCCAGGCACTATCGCACAGCGGATGACTTCTTCGCCGACCCCCGCATTCAGTTCGTCGTCGTCGCAACTCAGACAGATACGCATGCGTCCTTTGCCAAACGAGCACTTCTCGCTGGAAAACATGGTATGCTGAGTGCAACCTGAACGAAAAGTAAGATGAGCATCGCTAACGCGCAGTGGATTAGTGATCGTGGATAAACCATTCGCAGTATCATCCGAAGAAGCAGATGAAGTGATCAGGATATCTGAGCAAAAGAACCTCATCCTCACGTGTTTCCAGAATAGGCGATGGGTAAGGCAATGCTTAGATGACTGCTCTCGTGGCCAACACAGGTATTCTGACAACTCGTACAGGATGGCGACTTTCAAACGCTCCGCCATCTCACCAAAGAGGGCGCGTTGGGGGACGTCAAGGAAGCCGAACTTCATTACGACTTCGAGTCGCCGCCGTGGCTATCGAAGATGACGGACAAGAAACACACGCCGGGTTCGGGCATGGCATTTGGTCTTGGTGAGTCCTGAACCCTCAGCTATTGCGAGAATGAGTGCTGACCACAGGGCAGGTACCCACAGCGTCGACCAGGCCTTGGCTCTCTTCGGCCGGCCGCAGTCTGTAACCGGCTTCTTCCGTGCCCAACGTGGTATCGAGAGCGAAGTGGAAGACTCCTTCACGATCATCCTTCAGTACGGCGGGAGCCGAAAAGACCTGCTTGTCACTGTCAAGACGGCCGTCACCACCCCTATGGCAAAACAACTCAAGCAACTCGTTCGGGGAACGAAAGGCTCTTTCATCAAGGTGAGCAAGAGCCACTTCTCAGCACACTTTGAAATACAGCTTTAGAAACCAGAACGCTGAGATGCATTCCTTGCCAGTTCCAACAACGCAGCACCTGCCCGCAGGAGGAGCAAATCGCCGCCGGGAAGAGCCCGCTCGACGAAGGATTCGGCACCGAGCCCGAGAAGATGCGCGGTACGCTCACGACCTACGAAGAGTTCGACGGCGCTGTCCAGAGCTATGACCCCGAGACGAAAAAGTATACTGGCCGCTACCCGACTGTTACCGGGCGGTGGATCGGGCTATATGAGAACGTCGCGGATGCTATCAATGGCAAGGGGGAGCTGGCCGTTAAGCCGACGGAGTCTAGGGATGGTCTGAGAGTCATAGAGCTTGCGAGGGAGTCGCACGAGAAAGGCGTGACCGTTCGGTGGAAATAATAGGTCGAGGGGATGGAAGACCAGGCCAGGCCAGACCTTGTGGCGCCGCCGGCGAAATTCCGATCTGTACAGACTTGATTGGTTTTCATTTCAGTTCATATGGCTACTCTTTGAGCAACGTATGCAGCGCTTCCTACATAGTGAGAGCGCTCGAAGACCCAACATCTGATGACATGCGTTCTATTCATCGGACTACAACGCAGATTTGAACCAACAACTCGGATTTAACTTAGATCCCTTGCCCAGTTGGTTGAAAACAAAAGTGCCAACAATTCAAACTCGATACAGGTATTGAAAGTTTCTGATAGTGATTTCGAAGAGTGCTATTATGCCGGGTTTCAGTCTGGTACACTGAGTGGAAATGATGCGACTGCCATCGTGCAGGTAAGTATAATATACTGTCAACATCGTGTTAAATACCCTCCATACGAGTGGCATGGTCTTGATCTTTCAAGACTACTGGGCGAAATTTAAGTGATCGACTAGCATGGTACTCCTGGCGCCGAGCTCTGTCTCAATTTGAAGTATACCGAGCGTCGGCGTCACTCGCAAGGAACGGAACTCAACGCATCTAAGTCATTGATGGGGCCACAAGGCTCCATCATGAGCAGACCAGGTACGACATGATTTATATAGCATATATTAGGAAAGACAATATCAGAACTGCGTTCTTTTATGAAATCTGGCAGACGTCTGCTCTGTGTTGTGTATAAGTGCTTAGCGTGTCCAGCTCGGCATTTTAATGTTGCTATGCTAACAATTCGATACTGGATGGCACTCACGGAATTTGCGCAAAGCGTATCATTGAGGGTAATCAAAAAACATGAACGGTTTCTTTGTGAAATTGGACCTTGGGAAAAAGCCAAGCAGTTCTCTAATGACAGGGATTCAAAACCATAATGCGTCCATGGCATACGCCTTGACCCATGCTGGAACTCAGGGGTCGCAGTCTTACTCTTCACATGCTGTAATTTAACAATTTTATCACAATGTGGTAGCCATAACTTGCATATTGATGTACCGGGAATGCATGCAGACTAACCTCATCGAGAGCGTGACACTTGACTGGTCAGCTGGTCCACCCTCCAGCCAGTCTTGATGCTCAACCCCCCGTTTTTTAGCGAAGCACAGGATCCCATCCAACCCCGCCCCCTCCACCCTCGAAGCGCAAGACCACGTGTGCAAGCAACAAGGAGTCTGACCATGAGGGCACGCTTTGCATTTGTAAGCCATTGTATTACTGTACAGCCCATCTCGAAACTATCCAGCCACTACGTTTGCCTTCCCAGCGGTCGAAATACCAGCGCTGACTCCTTCGTTTGGGCTACGATGTCTCTACATTTCTCCGTCAAAGACAAGATCGTTGCAGTAACCGGGGGCGGATCAGGTAAGCCGGGACCCGTGAGGACGGCGCAATCGAGCTCCCTAGACAAGATCCCGGCAGCACTGTTTTCAATGTTCGTTTATCGCTCACTCTGATGTCTGTTCTAGGCATCGGGCTTGCTTATGCTGTCCTTGCGCGGCGGAAAGGGGCTAGAAAGGTCATTCTCGCTGACCTGCGCCTGACGGAGGCGGCTCAGGCAGCTGTCCAGGCGGACGAGAACCTCGTCTTCCAGAGATGCGACGTCACGAAATGGAAGGAGCTCCAGGACATTATTGACGTGTCGTTGTCGAAGCTAGGAGATGTCCCCGACGTCTATGTCGCATCTGCCGGGGTCTTTGAGCCGGTTTGTCTCCCTCCTCCTGTCCGACGAATATTGGGACCATGATGGTGGCCACTGACTTCAGTCACTTGATATTTATAGCCATATTCAAGTTTTTGGGAGGATCCGGAGCCTTTGGACAGCAATGGCTATGCCAGTGTCGACATCAACGTGAATCATCCGGTCAGTTACCGTTTCAGCAGTTTCGACCCAGCTTCTACAGCCAAAACCTAGCGAGCGTAGCTGACAATAAGCAACCCGCAGATCAAGCTCACCCGTCTGGCCATGCGCGCTCTTCTGGGGAGAGGGAAGAAGAGCATCGTGGTGCTGTTGGCATCCATCGCCGGGTATTCCAAGAATTATGCCTCGCCTCTTTACGTAGCGACCAAACACGCACTCGTCGGGTTCACGCGGAGCATGGGCGACGCCGAGAAGCTCCAGGGCGTCAAGGTAGTTTCGATTTGCCCAGGGTACGTGTTTTAAGCCTACTAGAACTCACCGCTGTGATCGCTTTGTACTCAATCCGTTTGATGTAGGCTCGTGCAGACTCTGGACTGAAGGGACCCCAGGCGCCGGTGTCCGGTATGGGGTTTCGGACGAACTCTCCCTCACACCCGATACGCTGGCAGCCGCCATCAGTGAGGTGATTGAGTCACCGGAGATCCCCGGCGGAGCAATCTTTGAGGTGTCTAAATTCGGAGGAACCAGGATAGTTCCCGAATGGAACATCTCGCCTCCTTTTGGCATGGATGACAAGGCGGACGGAAAAGGAGTGAAGATCTCGCCGGAAATGATCCGCAATATGGTCGATCCAATCCTCAAAGTGACAGAGGCAGAGCGGGGGAGGCTGCGGGATAGCAAGCTCTGATGACGGCGCCACTCGAAGATGTGACGGGCAGCATGTAACTATCCTTCCGTTTGAACGAGACGTATTCGCCTCAAGCCCTCTCAGGCAAAGAGGCTACAAGAAATATTCGTCTTGCGATGCCACCAACTGACTACCATAGCACCCCTATGCGGTTTCGTTAAGACCGTTAGGGGACCTTCCCTTCGGCAGAAATATGGTGCCTCCCGCGGCAAAACGGGCCTTTTTTCATTTTTTGTTGGGCAACTATTAAAACAGGAAATTGCAAAAGCCTTTAAAACCCTCAGAGTTTTAAGATCTCCTTCCCTTTGGAAGACCTATTTCCCTTTTGGAAGACCTCCCTCTGTCTGGAAGGAGGTCCCTCCCTCTGGAAGGAGGTCCCCATTTGGAAGAAGGTCCTTTCTTTGGAAGGAGGTCCCTTTCCTACCTAAGAAACCGTTTCGTCTTTTACTTTAAAGGGGCAAAGATTTCAAATCTTAAGTCAATTAAATAAGCCTTTTTTAAAAAACAGCTTCTCCTTAAAGGGAGTATCTTTATAAGAATAAGAGCAAAAAACTGGGAGAGGAATTTTGTTTCGGATAGTCCTTGTGCCGAAGCATAATCTTAAGATGTGAAATCTGGAGCCCTTTTTAATTGGAAAAATAGGCGCCTTGGACAAGACCAGGCGCCTTGCCAAAACCAAAGGCCCCTTTAAAACGCTTCTTAAAAAAGGGACGTACCTTCCGTTTATTACGTTGCCCGACGAGGAACCTATGGGAGACGGTGTTGACAAAGCCCTATATGCGCGCTACGGTACCTAGAAATTGAGTTTACTTAGATCTACTTCCAAGTGCTACACCCAACCAGAAGTTTGAGCTTTTAGCCAAGGCAGCAGTACATCAAGAAGTCCTTGCAGATTCTCGGGGAACAAGGCGTGGGACGCATCCTCCACGAACACTACAGTGGACCGGGCATCCGCCAGTTGGGTGGTGTAGTTCCATTGGTCCACCGGCCTCCACGGATCCAATGTTGCAATGACATCCAGTATCTGCGTGTTGTTTCCCCCAAGAGTACTCACGCCAGTACCCGAGACAGAGCCGAAGGCGTCGGCAAACCACCCTGTCAGCCAGACAGAGGCGTCGTGGCCGGGGGCAAAGTAGCCCAGCTCAAGGGCCGCGAGTCTGTCCTCGACGGAATTGCTGTAGTTGCTGGCGATAGTGGCCGTGGCGGAGATCGTCGCGTTGGTGTTGACGCCCGTGCTGATGCATGCCAAGACGATAGACGGTACCTTCTCTGGGTAGGTTGCGGCCATGTACTTCGCGATCCGCTGGCCGGCGGCGTGCCCGAGGACCACCGCCCGCCCGTTGCCGAAAGCGTCAATGACGGAAGCAACATCGGCGCCGAGCTCATCCCAAGTCGTGTCGATCGGGCCGGTGGACTCACCCATGCCTCGGGGCTGAGGGCGGAGGACACGGTACCCGGCCTCGGCGAGGGCGGCAGAGAAATCGTGGAAGTCGTCGATACTGTCGCGGGCGTACGAAGGCCAGACCAGCAATGATGGGCCTTCTCCTTCCACCAGGATTTGAATTGTGTTGTTGGAAGCGCCGGTGAGATACTCCGTGGTATATCCCGCCGAGGCCGAAGCCGCCAGTGCGGCGAGAGCCACTGTGCTTCTGAAGTGCATGGCAGTGAGAGACTATTGGTATAGTACGGTTTGGCCAGGCTTTCTGTTTGAACGGCAGAGAAAACAAATAGATGAAGCCAGTGCTGGGAAACGAGTGTCTGAGGAGTTGAAGCAGCCAAACTCTGATGATAGTCTGGGACTCAGCTATAACTGATCAAAGAGGTCATATATATACGAAGTCTTGGGAGAGTCGCCTCCTCTTATGGCGGAGAATGTCTTGCGAGTCAGGCCTTGCACTCCACCCATTGAATAGAGTTCAAATAGATCTCGGCGCCGTTCCGAAGTGGCGGCACTCCCGATCATTGTGGGCCTGGCACTTGGCTGCGTCTTTGAACAGATATAGTTCCCAGTGGTTACAAACGCGATATTGGCCGTGTCCTGAATACCGGTGCTCATTACAAACCAAGGGATTCTGCGCGACGGCGGAATGACCATTTGCCCATATTCGTCTCGTGTGCCTTTCTACGCCACACCTTTTACCGACCCGGCCGTGTTGACGTTGATCCAACGGTGAATATCAGCCGCCAAAGACCACCTAAGGCCACCTAATGAACGCCGCGTGAAAGATTAAATGTTTCATTGTCTATGCCAGTGTTGCCATTTTCTGACACCAGGCCATATGACACAATGCCATGGCATGCTATCTCTACGTTGTAGATGATTTGGCAGCAAGAAGTCATACATTACACCCCCCAAAAATAATCCGGATGGACACAATTGGGTTCTCACTATGTGTCTGAACTATGGCCCTTGCGCAGGTCTTGGCAATGGACTGCGCGGAAACTTTCGGCGACTGCCCTGGGAGCAAAAAGGAGGCTGTTGTGATGAGGTAGGCTGTATAATTCACACACATTCTTGAGCCCTTAGGATAGACAAGGGGGGATATAGTCAACAAAGCGTGTTAGAGTACACTCTTTCCTGGCAAGCCGAACAATGATATTCCCCACCTGATGGACTGAATTCGATGCCACAGCACACCCTGCACGAGTTCATAGCCGCTCTGGAGTTGAGAGAACTGTTGCAAGCATCACGAAAGGGGGATGCGGCCGGCTACACTCCAGAAAAGACAAGTTTCAAGGCCAAGGATAAGATATTGGCCGGAATGTAATTCCCGACGGTGGTTATGATCCTTGAGGTCAAAGCTCCACTACTGGAGGACGGGGTTGGGTGGCTGGCCGTCCGCGTAACATCGAAGCAGACCAAGGACGGGATGTTCGACCATGATATCTCAGTGAGAGACACAAATGGAGAGTTGGTAACCTTGAGCCATCACGTTGACATGATTTCGACCATCGAGAGGAACACAAGGAAGAAACAAGCGTCACCCTAGATGTGAGTTGGGTCTACAGGTTTTGCTATTAGTTAGTACCTATAGAGAACGCTCCTTTTTTTACACACCGACAGATGTATATTAAATGATATCCAGGATGCACATCCCTCAGCTACTAATCTGTACCTCTGCAATGCCTCCCGACAGAACCTGTGCCTGAAGAGGGGGGCGGGAGATGGATCATGCCTAGGTGGTTCTCCCAGTGTCACTCGATCTGTGGCAATGCCCATTTGACCATCCACTCGGAATTCAGAACCTCCCCTATTGTCAGGCGATCTTCTGGCCGGAACTTGAGCATGCCCCGCATCAACTCAAGAATAGCACGGGTTTCCCGTTCGTCGAATGTCCCCGCCGCCTCTCGGCGCTTTCTCCTATACTTCTGTGCGAATTCTTCGAACGCGTCCTCGAGCCTGGGCCATGTCTCCCGTACGCCGGTTGGCCTGCGGGGAAATACCGGGCCGTCGTCCATGTCCCCCTCGTGTGGTCGTTCCCATAGTTGTCTCCAGCCTTCAGGGAAATTCGAAGAACCAAGCACATCGATCTGCTGTGCTACGATCTCATCCTGCGTTTCTTGCTCGCTGAAAATGAACTTCATCCCCAATATCTCCCAGACGGCCGTGACGAGACTCCATGTATCTGACGGGTATGAAATCAGACTGCCAGGCTCGAATAGAGTCTCTGGTGCTCTCTTGGCCAGAGGGGTGTTGCAATCCCTCCCGAGGCCCTTTTCCGTAGCTGGTGAAAATGCCTCGCCAAAGTCGCTGAGGATCAGGCCGCGTGCATCGTACAAGGTGAAGTCTTGAGCCTTTTTACCGAGATAGAGGGGCAATACTGCACGAGCCGGAACGTTCGATGTGAGGGGCTTGTCGTCGACCCTAGAGATTGGCACAGTCTCAGGCTCGCCAAACTTCTCCCTGAAGTCTGAGATTGAAAGCTCGTCAAAAGTCGAAGGGAGTTTCACCAACACATTTCGGAGGTGAATATCTGTATCTTGCGGCCAGTCTTGGCTGCGGTCATCAGAGAGTGTGGTCCAAGACAGACCTCCATGCACAATCCCCTTTGAGTGGACAGACGCTACTGCAGTGGCTAGTTTCGCAGATAAAGCGCGAGCGACTTGGATGGGAAAGAGACAACTGAAGGATGCTTCCTTCAGGTTTCCTTGAGCTGGAGTGACAGTGTAGCAAGAATGTGTTCCGTTTGGTCCCCGAACGTCGAACGCATCGAGGACCTTGGGTAGGGCAGCATTGCCATCTAGATGCGGTGGGATGACAGGCAGCTGTGGGTTCGGTTCCGAACTATTCAAGGCTGTGAGGATATCCAGCTCCCTGCGACGGAGTATGGGATTTGATATCCCAATATTGACCGCGACATAGCGTCCTTCTTTCTCATCTCGAGCAAGCCAAATTGTAGAATAACCGCCGAATCCCAGTTTGTCGACTATTCGATAGCGATCGTGCAACAAGGCGTCAATGAGGACAGGATGATACCCGCCAGGCTCATACAGCTCCAGGCGCTCTACACCATCGATCCAACGACACTCAATCGAGGACGTCGCCGATGCTGTAGGATGCTGGGGACGGGAAGCGTAGTTGGTCACGCGTCGTGTGTGTGGACGCGTCGGACTTCTTCTGACCAAGCGGTTTGCCGACCAGCAGATTCCGAAACACTTGAAACCTGGAGAACAAAATGTCGAATGCAGGGATGGCTTTGACATCATTAACCGGACCATGTCCGGGATCAAGTGATTCGAAGAGGATTGTTGATCGAATGAGCTGTAGAGTTCTGGAAACAAACATTTCACAGGTAATCTGTTGAGCAAAACCGTGAAGCACAGACAGTCGGTTGACCACTTCACTGCATCTTTGGGAGGTTTGGGATCCCTGGAAGCCACTTGAATATCACGTGACCCGGCGCAGTGATGTGCCGACTGCGCAGAGAGGGCCTCTATCTATGTACCAAAGCAAACAAAACCAGAATCATTGAATTACTTCTTTCCCCTCCTAAGGTGCGGGTAGGTGGGTGATTTTTGATAGAGTGCCAGCGTGGTGCAGGCGGCAGATGACAGATGGGTGAAGAGGGGAAGAACCTGGACAGGAGCAGGCGGGGGACGCTCTCGTTTTTGTCCTCCCGCTTCCGTGTACACAGACGCTGTCAGGATAATGGTCAAGGAATCAATACATGGCAGCGACCCTAGCCCTGGGTTCACCTGAACCCGGCCATCTCGGGCTGAATCTTAGCCGAATGTGTTAGCTACCAGCTGTTGTCTCAAAGGATTCTAAAGTTCCCACATCTTATCACAGAGGCAGTGATTAAATAGCTTGGCAGAACAAGAAGATTGCAACCATCCAAGTGAGCACCCATTACAAGAGGGAGTAATTCTTGTTCCCAAGCGTTACGAGAAGTGACTGTATTCTGATTACCATGGTAGTCCTGACGACGAGCACTTGAGGTGCAGATTCTCATGCCGCGTAAATCTTGAAGAGAGCCCCCCCCCCCAGCATTAATCGGAACGTACTGCCACTATCATGGATCCTCCCCTCGTTCCCACCAGATACCAGTTGACAGCAACTCAAACTCGAACAAACTCCCACAGTGTCGTTCCGTGCCGTCGCCTGGCCAAGTTGCTCCCATCCACATTCACACAGAGAACCATCAGGGCATCAGAGTTGTGCGGAGACAAGATCTCGTACCCCCCCTCGGGATGCTTCCTCGGCGTCCACAACTCCCATTTCTGGAGGTGGGAAGCCGAGGCACGGATACCAGAATTGCCATCGTGGCCGAGGTATTTCCCAGTGTAGGGGTTTTGGAACCCGAAGTAGCCATCTTGCTTGACACAAAGCCAGTGTGTATGCTGCATGTTGGAAAAACCGAGTGTTTGGAGCCTCGGTTGATTTCCTGCCAGTGTGACGGCCTTGCCTGTGTGCTTCTCGAGGGTTCGGAAAGTATTTTCGGGCCAAGGGATATCTCCAGCACCGCTCCAAAAGCAACTTGATTCCGAACCTGATACGGAACCTGAGTCGTCCATCGTTGTGGGAGGAGTGTTCAACCGGAACGAGCTGGTTGACTTGTCTGATGTGCTTCCAGCCTTTTCGCCTTGTTCCATTTGAAGGGCACGTCGACCTACAGGCCGTGGTGGCTGCTTGACATGAGTATATGCACCTGATTTGATTTTCAAATGAGGAATAAGAATGGAGTGAATTGCGTAGCCGAGTAGCTAATAGCCGAATAGCTCCAGAGCCCGGAGCCTTATATACGCAAGGGACGCACGGGCATGGACGGTAGCACAGGCTCACAGGTAATAAATGATCTTAGTCCAGTTCAGACCTTAGTCCAGTTCAGCTACCTGAAAGCAGGCGCTAGATTTCGAGCCGTTAAATCGTGATTGTTGCAATGAATGTTGCGAGCAGAATGGTAGAGTCGTGAAGATGAGATGTTGATGAGAGTTTCGATTTATTTCTCGCGAGAGTCTGAATGAAACTGGAATCCCCAGGAAACAGTGGGTCCTGGGCCTTTTTTGTTTGTTGTGTTGCTTGTGGTTACCCTTCCCATGTTGGAGGGCCTCCTGCAGCAAGACGCGGGACAACATTGGACAGGACGGGTGGGCTGTGGCGCTAATGCAGGAGGCCGACCACTGGAAGCAATAAGATATCGAAGTGACCGATTTAGCTGGACGATCATGACAACATGGTGCGCCGTCAAGGCGGTCCATGCCAGTTATTTCGTAGTGCTGTCGCATATATGTCCTTCCAGCTGCTGATCTGTGTCTAATTAAACCTTCGGCACGTTCAAATCCATATCGATGAATAAATGACTGCGACTAAAATGTACCTTGTTGAATTTCAAATAGAGAACATCCCGGCTGATAAGCCGTGATTCATATATCTTGGAAGCAGACTGATCTCCCCGACGAATGCGTTGTCTTCTGCACTAAATTTCCAGCCTTACTCTGGAAACGACGTTCAGTCGAATTCCGATAATCATTGCAGAAAGGCGCTGATATTGTAGGCACAAGCTCTGTCTTAAAACCTTTAATCACGCTGCAGTAACCAGTTGGTAGTATCTGCGCAGATAAAGCTGAAGCACTGGCACATGATGGATGTTGGTGTTTCGATCCGAGGGTCATACGTGAATTTAGACACCCAGCCAGATTGATATCTTCCATGGGATCCACAGCAATACCACCCTACCTACTTAGGAATAGGTACTTGATCGGGCTTACGCCCCCAATGAACAGGAAATACTGCCACCCCGGGCCTGATTGGTCAGAATGGCCTGGGGCTTCGCACGAAGGATGATAGACGCGGTTTTCTGCCTCGGTGAGAACCTGTGCAACACCCTCAAGCTTCTAATTACCCAGCTGGCATCCCCGCGCCCTGGACTTGAGCTCACGTCCGCAGCACGAATCCCGAGAACTGACACACCGCACGACATGTTCCGCCGCAAGAAACAAAAAGCAGATCGGGCGACGGCCAACAGCCCCTTCTTCAATCTCCTGCCCGCCGAGTTACGCATCGCCATCCTCACCGCCGCCTTGGGGGGAAGGACCGTGCACATCCAGCCATGCCACCTCCCGGCCAAGGACTTCACGTCCGAGGTCGTCACCCCCGAGGTCAGGCCCGGAGCCCTGGGCTCTGTGAGGGCGCGCCTCAGGGGACTCTTGTCGGCCAAGTCGAGGAGGAAGAGGGCCGAGCGCGCCCTACTAGCCCCCAGCCGGAAGTGGTGCGGGCGCGTCTGCCGCCACCAGCCCCGCGCCGCCATGTCGCCCACCGACGACAGGTGCTACCCTGAACGTAACGACCTCCGTAGAGGGGCGCGGTGCTCGTGCCCGCTTCCGCCCGAGCTCGCCGTCGGGGCCATGGGCTGGCTTCTCACCTGCCGGAGGGCGTAAGCAGACTCGGGAACACACATGTTCTATGCGTTCCGACGCTTTCGTCGGGCTCGGATAGTGCTCAAGTGCTGATGATTGTGGCGACTCTGCTAGGTACGAAGAGGGCTTCGTGATCCTGTACAGCAGGAACACTTTCCAAGTCCGCCCCAAACCTCTCGGCGAGCTCGCCGGTCTGCTGCGGCAGATCCCCGCGGCCATCATGTTGCACATCACCTCCGTGGAGGTCGTCATGGCGAATAGCTTCTCGACAGGCAGGATAAGAGTGGAGGAGAGTGAGGCTGACATGCTGAAACGAACCCTCCCCGGCGTCCCGCACCTGATGCCGAGGTTGCGAAAGATTTATCTTCAACTGGATCCTGACACCTGTATTATGGAGCACTGTCAGCATGGCTTCGGCTCACGGCAGTTCGACGTGGTGAAGTGCACAAAATACGCGACGGATCTGATGGCGGCGGTCGCCATTGAGTATGGGAAGATCGGAAGGCCGTGCGACCTTGAGCTGGGGATGCCTTCAGGGCCTTTCGGATTGCTTATTGAGCAGGCTGCCGCGCAGAGTCGCAAGGCGGGGCTTCCGGGCCCGGAGTTGGACTTGGAAACCAGTTGCCCTCGCTATCTCTGGCACCATGTTCCACAGCCCGCCAGCAAGCCGGGGCCAGGAACAGGATCGGGGCATGATGAGGGTGGAGGGCCTTCCGTTGGATACTGGATCAGTGTGTCGGGCTGGAATGGTTTTGGACCTCGCTGTCTCATTCCTGCCAGTGACGAATGGGATTATGATCCGACCGCTTTGTGTTAATTTATGCTACACCAAGAATGACATTTAACGATATGAAGTGGATTACTGTTGCCCCTTTTACTGGGGACACCATGCGCGAGATTAGGGCCAGGAACCACTTCCAGATCGTGGGGGTCATTCAAGACACCCAAACACTGCCCCCCCCACAGCAGTGGCTGCTTAGGCAGAACAATATTTCCGCACCGTCATTAGTGTTCCTGTCGCCATCCTCGTAATTTTTACATTCTTGACTTGGCATCACGCCGGTCCCACAACGTCTTGCCATGTCTTCTCCAGCCGCTCACCGCGGCCTCTTTCACCCTCGGTGCTTGGCCACGGCAGATGCTATTTTGCGCCCCAGTTGATGTTGATCGTCTTGCCTAAAGCTATCCTTGGTATTATAAAATACAGACCGAGTCCGCTTCACTTCACGTTGCCACAACAAATGTCTACCTAATTTCCTACTGGACCGCCCCGGGCGGTGCGGGGGCTGCACTTTCACGCCTTGTTGAGCTTTAGAGGCCCCCAGCCCCAAACTGGCGGCTGTGTCTGAAATCTGGCTTGCGTACCACTGAAGTCATAAGATGACCGACCCGTCATCCCTTTTTGCCACCACCAAGGGCAGGGTCAGTTGCGGATTGACAGACCGATGAAGTCAGGATTCCCTTCAGATACATGGCGTGGCTTATGAGACGCAAGTTGAATATAGTTTCGGGTGTCAAGTGCCCCGTATCAAAACCTGACCCTCACACGTGTGGTATCGGAAATCTTTCCTTCTCCGCAGGCCTTGCCCAGCAGATAAGTCCTACCTACTCTAGCTACACAGATCTGGACTAGCTAGGCAGAAGAGGCCAATAGATATGTGGTTATCCATATATGTTAGGGGCCCCACGGCAAGGTGCTGGAATATTCTCCCTAGACTCAGCGAGTCGGCTCATGACAGCCAGCCTGATTCGGCTGCTGATCAAGATTGTTTTGCCCCCAGTCAGGTGCTGACAGCTGCGCCCGATATGGCCTATGTACACCCGGTAAATGGACTCACTCAATGAGAGAGAAGAACAAGTGCCATAACCACATTACCTCAGGCATGGGACTAGCAATGAATCCCCCCTCCCTCCCCGGGTCTCGACCCGGGTCTCGACCCGTCGTTGGCTGGACATACGTCCCGAAAGGTGTAGTGGGAGAGGTTTGTGCCAGCGACGACCAGGTAGAATATGAGATGATCTCGGTGGAGAGAAGACGCACTTTTATGTGGATTGAGATCATATTCGACTCGACGCCAGGGACGTCACCGGACATGTCGGACTCTCAGTCGCATCTTGATAAACATTTGGAGGACACTCCAGCCTGTGTCGGGTGGGTAGCAGGTGATATTTACAATGCATATCCTCCCTCAACTTTCCGATCAAGGGCCAAATATCAGGACAAAGCCTAAACACGGCTCTCGCTCAAAATGGTATCAGAAGCCTGGATGAAGGCAGCGGAACAACCCCAGCCACAACATCCCCCATCAAAGCTCAAACTCCTCAACCTCCATGCCGCAGCTGACACAGGTCTTGGTGCTCATCCCGGAGTCGTCCACCACCGCGCGGCCCCACTCGTGCACGTGCTTCCTCACGGCACCACCCGCGGCCAGGCTCTCGCCGAACCTGGCGTCCCCGCCGCCGAGGGAGCCGGACCCGCGGCGGAACGCGTCGGCGCGCGTCTTCTTCTTGAGGTCCAGCAGGCGGTCGCGGAACTTGTCCTCCTTGCGCTTCTTCTTGGCGGCCTCGCGGCGCGCGAACTCGGCGTCCAGCGCCTCGGCGGACCCCCACTTGGTGCCGAAGGCGTACTCCTCCACCTGGTACCGCAGGAAGAGCATCATGTCGTGCCAGTGCGTCTTGTGCGGGTTCGGGCGCGAGAGGTGCGGGAGGAGGTCCTTGTCGCGGAGCTCGGCTGCGGTGTTGTGTTAGGAGTGGGGCTGGCAGTGCTTGGGGCGCCGGGGGGGGGGCAGGGGGGTTGATGATGGGGGATGGTAGGACTCACGGTCTGTGATGAGGTAGTCCTCCCTGCACTCCGTCTTGGTGAGCAGCGAGTACTTCTCCGGGAACTTGTCCTTGCACCCGCCGCACACGCAGCACCCGAAGACCTCCTCCCACACCCAGTCGATCTCGACGTTGCCGCACTCCCGGCACCTCTTGCGCTCCGCCTTGTCGGCGATGGCGCTCAGCCCGGGCTCGAACGGCCCGGCCTTCTGCTTCTGCAGCTTCCGCAGCAGCTGCATCCGCTCCCACTCCGCCTCGGTCATGTGCTTGGGCCGCTGCGGCTCGTCCGGGTTCGCGGCGAGCCCGCCCTGGCCGGCCCCGGACATGCTCTTGTTGAAGGGGTCGTCCTCGGTCGAGAGGAACCCGCCCTTCGTGTCGGTCATGTTGCTGAAGTTGTAGTCCACGAACCGCGCGAACTTCTTGTTCATCGCCCGCGGCACGGACGAGCCGTCGGCCTTGCCTCCGGCCCCTCCACTGCTGCTACTGCCGTCGACATCTTGCCGTTTCGCCGGTGACCGTGCATCGCGGTTCGTTGCTGGGACGTGGGACTGTGTGATGGACTCGTAGGGCCGCTTGTGGAGTGATCGCTTGCCTGGGGCGACGACGTGGACGTCCTCTGTGTCGACGAAGCCCGAGGATGACTTGGCGACGGGCTTCTCGGTTCCGGATGCGCGGGCGGCGGTTTCTCGTTGTGAGCGGAGGTCTTTTGCGCGGATTCGTGACTCTTCCTGTATGAAACAAGAGTTAATAAGTAGAGAGAAGGTTGGTTGATTGTTGCGAGACCTACCAGTTTGCGAGTAACTTCTGGGGTTGGGGGCGAGACGTTGACGGGTTGTGATGTCGCCTGAGGCGGCGGGGTGGAAGGGCGCACCATGGGCGCGATGTGGGATTGGGATTGGATAGTGGGGCAGTTTGTTCTCGGGTGGTGAGGCTGGTAGACGAAGATTTACGTCGTACGGGTCGTAGGGGGCTGTAAATTCAGTTCGGAAGAGAGGAATGGTCAGGGATGGACGGAGGAGTATGCATACGTAGCCATTCATGGGCAGCATCGATGACGGCGTCGGCTGTGACAAATGTAATCTGAGCAAGGGCGCGGGCAGGCAACCGCGCCCGACTCGGCGTACCGAAAACGGGTGGCGATTTGGCCCACGGCTGCTCAGACTGACTGACTGACTGACTCTCAGAAGACCGAAGATGGGGTCAAGAGCTGCTTGCATTACTAAACGCGACGTCTCTATGATCTATCGCGTTGGTCCACGCAAACAAAAGCTTTAGTGCCAAATCCAGGAAGCTGCCCAACTCTAACTGTACATGCATGTGTCTTTTTCTTTTTCTGTTGTCATTTTGGGGCGCCCCATCTTGCGAAGGATCACTCCCCCCCCCCAAAAAAAATCCGTGCCGTGGCTTTTTATCCCCTGCGTTCCCGGTAAACCCGTAACATGTCCCAATCATGCGCACGTAAAGCCGTTTATTATTATGGAGGACGAAGAACTTTTTTTGGTGTTGTACCGCCCAAGCAAGAGCAGGAGGAAGCGGAGCCCTCTACTCCTCCTTGGCACCACCGCGGCCGGCCCGCTCGGCAGCCTCGACGGCCTTCTTGTCGCTCTCGGGGGGGCCCTGCATGCCGGACATGAAGCCGGCGGCGGCCTTGAAGGGCCGCTTGAGGTCGCCGGAGGCCGGGTGGCCGAGGACGTGAATCTTGAACAGGTTGCCCTCGAAGGCGGACTTGAGGGGGATGATGCTCTGGATCAGCAGCGGGTTGGTGTACTTGAAGTAGAAGTGCATGACGACCATCATGCCCATGCCCATCAGCTGCGACCGGAAGGCCTGCTTGAGCTGCGCCATGTCGTACGCGTGGATCGTGGTCGTGACCAGCTTGCCCTCCTCGGAGGAGCCCATCGGGGCCGGCTCGACGTACTTGAGGGTTGTCATGTCTGCAGAGGGGAGAGGAAAATGTCAGTAGACAGTTACCAAGGTGAGGAGAAAGGGTAAAAGAAAAGAAAGACTGACCCTTCTTCGCATCAATCTTGGTCCTGATGTACAGGTAGATGCCCATGATGATCAGGTTGCTGAGCACGTAGAGACCACGGCAGGCGTTGAGCACATTGGGGTCTTCGAAGGGGACCCTCTTGGCCACCTGCATCATACCAAGGATGATGACGATGTTGGTTCTGCATGCGACAGCACGACGTCAGTTGCTGCGCAGGTAATGAAGCTCCGCGGCACAAGCAAGGTGCGCGGAGGCTGTCGCGTGCGACGACGCAGTTCGCAATGCCGGAATCGGTTGGGACTCACACTTGGGGACCTAGGCCGGCCATTTTGAATGATTTGGAGGGGGGGAGGGGGCGAGGAGACCGAGGCGATGGATGCGATAGGCGAGGGTTGGGCAAGCGACGGGGTGGGAGCAGACTGGGTCGGTGTTGGTGTTGATGATGGTGGTTGTGGTGGAGGATCAAACAGCAATGCAGATGCGCCTGCTGCAGCTTGATAACGTGCCACTGCAGTGGCCCGGGCGATTTGGGGTCCCCGGGCCGAGCCTGAGTGAGCTCAGCAACTTTTTTTGCGGCGGCACTGGCAAGAAGCCACAAGAAGCCACCTCACCAGCCAACGGTCTGGGGTGGGGCCGTTTCTGTTAGCGCAGCTTCTGATTGGATACTACCACCGTCTTGGCAGATACCGTCTGCTGTGCAGTCTAGCTTCAGGGAGCTTCAGGAAGGATCCGTCCGACCTGCTGCTGCGCCGAGAACGTCCCGCCGTTTCCTGCTGCTTCAACACCAGCAATTCGTCATTCACCATGATATGAATGAACGCGCCTGGAGAAAACAGAAAATACATATATCTGTATTACAACTTAAACATATTAAATTTTCCCCATTTCTTGTCCTTCGCTTTAAATAAGAATTAGATGCCCTGACAAAGAGACTGACCTAGACTTCCCAAGTACCTACCTATTAGGTCCTTAGGTGCCAGGCCTACACCGTGGACTCGGCCACATCTATCTGAGTCGTACTTCAGTGAGTTCCCTAGTCCTTGGGTCGAATCCATGTGCAGCCAATGTTTGATAGGCCGTAAGGACTTTGACATCCGATCTGAAGTGGGACTGCCTCTGTATCAATTCCACCTCTGGTTGGACGTAGCTCAAGACTGTGAACCACCGTCCCATGATGGCGTTGAACCTGGTCCAGTCCCAGTAGCACTCATTTCGAGCACTTGTCCTGCATAAATTACCAACCCTTGGGTCGTCTCCGTCAGAGAGCTGGCGCAGGATCATCTTGAGCAGGGTTAAGCTTCGAGCCTGGCAGCAGCTCGCGTCCCCGTCCACCCCCGAACGGACCTTGGCCACCGAGTCCTGATACCCGGCCACCCTAAAGGCCTGATAAGAAAGCATGGAGGACGTTGGCAGGTCCAGCCAGTCCAGGAAGTCGGGAGGCCTGTTGCTGAATAGCAGCAGCAGTTCCTTGGTGTCTTTTGCCCATTGCATGAGCCGCAGCAGGACCGGTCGTCGTTCGTCCAGCGGCAGATGGTCTTGAGACTGCGCCTCGTGCCACGCCGTTGGTTCCTCTTCGGAAGGATCTTTGACGAAAAGGCCGAGAAAGTGTGCCAATGACCAGCCTGCTTCCATTCTTGTAGACCCCAGCAGCCGCTTGTAGGTCTCGGCCGGGAGGCTCTCGAACTTGTCAATCAAGAGGCGGAGCCGGGTGTCGTCCCTGCCGGTGAGCATCGGGCCGCACGTGCGGGCGCCCTTCTGCCAGCTCCGGAGCACGCTGAACATCTTTGAATCCCCGATCTTCCGGATCTTGTGCATCGCCGCATGCGTCAGAGTCATCCCCATGGCCAAGGGGTTATAGCTACACAGCTCGGGAAACTCTGACAGCCGAGGCAGGTCATCTTGTGAGTACAAGACGGCACCCCATCGTGACTCGTCCCAATGGTCGACGGGCATCAGATGTTGAAGGTCGAGTTCTGAGGCAACCGCAGAGGCCACCTTCCAAGCCTCCGGCACCTCCATCCTGACCTGGGGCACCCCAACTTCGACCAACGTGTATGGATCCCAGGATCGTTCGTGAGGTCTCAAAATCAATACTGTCGCATAATCTGGAAGCATGAAAGCTCGGTCTTCCCCGTCGCCTGATATTTCAGAGGATGTAGCGAATTTCATGTGAAGTCCCCACGAGGCCACTGGCTTCTCCTTGTCCGGGCTCCCAAGTGTCCATATCCGTGACATATTTTCGACGCCCAAAGCAGAGTCAGCGACGTCCCGTCTGCCAGCTGATAGATTACTTGCCAGGCGCCCCTCGTCGGTCAACTGTTCGTCATCAAAAAGGTGGTCATGGCCTCGCCAATTCACATTCGTGACGGACCCAAGAATCATGCCGCGAACAGTGATGACTCCAGAGCTGGCTATGGCGGACAAAGTGCCCCTCCCAAGGATTTGACTCCTCGACACTACTTCCTCGAACCGGTCTGGCCCTTTTAGGCCAGACTTCCCAAGACTGTTCCAGTCCGGCACCCACGACGGGAGGCCTAAAGCCTTGCGGCTATCCGGAGCGAGGCGGCGGGCGAGGTTCATCACGCCCCGCAGAAAGCCGTGCGCTGCCAGATATGCTGCTATCCCCGAGTACACCTGCGCAGTGGAGAGCGTGTAGTCCGCCCTCAGCCGCTCCTCGCCGTCCGGATTGAGCAGGCTCAGCAGCGCAAAGATCCTGTCGCGGTCGTCCTTGCAGTCGCACAAGGCAGTGTCGAAGAGCAGTTCGAGCATCTGCTCGGCCTGTGGTTTCCCGGGGGTCGTTTCCGAATCTGGGGATGTCTGCCTGGAATGCTTGAGCCACGAGGGTGTGATCCGCGAGCCCAAGATCGCCTCCAGGGGCTTCCCCGCGAACCTCGACACGTAGCTCATCTCGCGGCCACAGTAGATCTCCAAGTTCTGCGCCAGCGCCACTTCCTGTACTATCCACATACGCCGGAAGTAACGCCTTTCGAAGAGGCACTTCAGGCTTGTGATCTCGCGCGGATGAAGGCGGTCAAATCTCTGTAGCCCATCGGGTCGACGGAGGAGTGCCATCGCCAGGCTACTCGAGCTGTCGTGGTCTGTTGACCCTGGACCAAGAAAGACCAGGACCGTGAAGGCCTTTGCATATATTTCCTGCATCAGATCCACCTGGCCGGACCTCTCTTCCAAGTCGTCCTGGTTAACGCAGATGGAGTCGACCCAGATCGTTCGGTCTGCCGTCGGCTTCCGTACGCTACTGAGAGCCCTGGCGCAGTTCATGGTCAGATCCAGGTAGCAGTCTGTGCCCGCGACAAACAATGCTGGATGGACGTCGTCTTCAGCATCGTCGTGGGACGATCCGGCGGCATCTTCATCCTCCCAGGTGTAGGACAGCGGCTCAAACTCATCGTGGCCTAGGAGGTGCACTTTGCGCAGGGATCCTACCAGAGGCAGTCCGGGCGTGCCTTTCTGTAGATCCAAAACACGAATTTCGTTCTTGCCCAATGGTTGCGCGTCCCTAAGAAGACCGCGTGGGACTCCATTGTATGTGGTCACGCGGTTCGGCCAGACTTTTGCTGAAGACTCGACTTCCTGTTTCGTGAAGGGCCTGCCGTGACCATTGCTGGTGACATCCGTGTGGTAGTCAATCGAATGAGGCCAGCACAGGTCCAAGTCATCAGTCCACTTTGACATGACTGCCTTGAAGCTGTTGAAAGGTTGCCCAAACGGGGTATGCTGAGCTGTCCGATGTGACAGCCTTGAAGAGAGGCAACAGTTGGCTAACTAGATGTGTGGGTCGAAGAGGATGAGGTTGGTGGAGACGGCGGAGTCACTGGTTGATAAAATGGGCGCTGTGGTGTCTCAACCATGCTGTGACGTGGGCGAATTAGAGGGAGGCAGTGTAAATGTAAATGCTGACCACATGCAGGCAGACAGTATGCAGTGTGCATGGCGCTGTACTGCAACATGGGTGGGCCGACAGGTGGGTTTGCTCGTTGACCTGCGCATACGTACCTAGGTAGTGTTAGTGTCCTACGCAAGGCAAATATTGTACTGGCTTCTTCCTGAGATCCTCTTCCTGGCCATGTACTTACTCTGTGGGATAAATGAAGCATACCACGGCAATTCCTTTTGGCTTCATGAGTACTAGTAAATAGCTATCGCGACATGGACATCTGGACGTCTTTCAATAATGGAGGAAGCCCACTTGGCCAAGCCCACAGGGTGAGATCGCCACAAGCATTTAGTCAAAGAAAATTGTTGTTTCACGACGCGAAGTAGATCTACTCCGTTTCTTACTTTTGATGATCTCCTGTCTGTCGAAATCTCATTGCTTCTTGCTAGTTTGTGCATGGTGAGTGCTTGAGGTTTGAGGCCAGGGCAATAGGCAAGTCGCTATGGGCGGAGGCGCTGGCTTGAATGCCGAAATCTTCTGTGCGATCCCCCCCAAAAAAGCGGCCGATAGAAAATCCAATACTCTTTCCCTGTTGGCATCATGACCTTTTGATGATATCGAAATGTCAGCCTGGTCAAAGCATTAAGTGATGTTAGCCCGACAAATACTCAAGATTGTTCCTGAGCAAGGGACCAATGCATGTACCTAAAGCTATAAAGTGATCTCCCAAATCCAGGGATAGACCCTGATCAGCCGGAGTCTGATTCCAAATCTGCGCTCTAGGAAATGTCCCCCAACAACAAAAAAGGCATCAGATATTGCATCGCCGAGGTCGATTGACATCTTCACATTAATACAATCCCAGATGGACCTTCCCAAGCTCGACGATGCCCCGACCCGCTACCCAGGCTTTTGTCTCAGCATCTCCACCAAGCTGATCCACACACTCACAAGAGTCCTCATTACCAAAGTCCCCACCAGCACCACCTGCGGCCTCATCCTCTCGGTGGGCAGCGGCAGCGGCCTCCTCGAGGCTCATCTCCTGAACCACCTGACCTCCCACAGGCGATCCGCGCCCGCGCCACAACTCACAATCCAAGGTGTGGAGGTCCGTTCGTCGCCCGCGACGGGTCCCGTCAACAGATACCTCCCCGAACAGCACTCCGCCACGGTGAGAGGGACATGGGAGCTGTCCCCGCTCCTCGACGAGGCAGACACGCTCCTGTTCGTCTACCCTCGTGATCCAGGCCTGGTCAGTCGGTATCTGGCGGCGCGGCCGGCGTCGCTTCGGCTCGTGCTGTGGCTTGGCCCGTGCGCGGACTGGGAGGTTTTTGGGCGGTGCTTTCAGGGTCTGGATGGGTTCGGAGACGTGGATATCATCGAGGGCGGGGATGCTGGTGTTGCAGACTTTGAGATGATTGCTATTGCCAGGGCCAGTTGAATTGTGATTCCTGGTTACATATGGCTTTGCTAGCGAACACCGTCGTCCACTGTTTCATGTTTCCACCGGGCCTAGACGTCCACGAAGTCAGACCCCAGTGACATTCACACAAATAGGACAGATGGATGGGCGAAAGGTTCATTCAGATACCCAGGTATGACTTGCAGTCCAAGCCCGTTCACAAATTCAAGACTAGTTTACAAGCAACATGACAAACCTTGAAAGCAGAGCTCAGGACGTGTCGAGAACCTGCCTTATGATTTCCCAACGGTATGCTTCATTCTATCTAGTATTCCAAGGTTTACAAGACGCATATACTGAATGGTGTCCTCATTCTTCGAATCATTTCCTGCAATATGCAGAATTGAGTTGAGATTATTGCAATGAAAGTACCCACCAGGAATGTCCAGATAGTTAGTTAAATGAGACCACTCGGTCATTCTGGGAACAGATCCTGGTGATTGGGGTAGAAAGTGTATTGAAAGATATCGAACCTTAAATTCCTGTCGGCAAAGTACTCTGCGCGTCCTGACACGACATTTCTGCCGCTGAGGCACGAATTATGGTATTCAATGCCTGAATGACTTCGCTTCAGGCTGAAGGGCCAACATGAAGGTAGTCAAGATAGTCTCCTCTGTTAACAAGCGACAACCCTCTGTCTTGTTTACTTTCGTATCGTAGTCTCGGAGAGATATTGTGAGCTTTGTTCGAAACCTTTCCTGCCGTGCAATGCCACAACACAAACTGCGAACGACCCGCTCCCCATCTTAGTTATAACAATCAGCAGTGCTTCCTCTGGTTTGGCAGGATTTACTCTTGGGCTTGAAACTTTCAGAGTGGCTGAATGTTTCAGTTGTTTACCTGTAGCAATGAACAACCCGGTTATGGTAATACACATGCTCTTCACTCCCACCGATCAGGCCGTGATCTCAAGGGTGTATACAGACACCATGTCTTCCCAGTCACACACGCTCGCTGTTGGAGGACGCAGATGATGGTCGACGAATGAGTTCAGGCACGTAGTGACTGGCTACCAATGGAGGTCCTATAAAAACATCGACACCACGGCCTCTTGAATGCCCATTCCACCGTCTAGGCTGGCGAGTCAACTGGAACTTAAAACTCTCACAAACCTAACAGCATCAATTCACTGCCACTACTTCTCCATGATTCCCGATGCCGGGCACGCCGTGCAATCGTATCTTGGGCTACCAATTTGTCAACCACCTTAATAAGAATGGAGTCACATACGCTATCTATATTGCTACAAGGACCGAGGATTGGATTCGGCCGTCTGCAATTGCCGAGAGCGTTGGTCTGCATGGCTACAATTCACTCGCGGCATGGAAAGGAGTGATTCCTCAGGCAACTAAGGCACTGTGCTTAAGGTAGGTGCATATATTATTAAACATACCGATTCCAGACAGTACGTAGTTGCTCACTCCAAACTCGTGGTACTTAGGGAGAGTACTCATGTATCGGATCCCGGCCAAGGAGACGAAGTGCACATGACATTTGTGTGCTTCGACGTCAATGGCAATCCTGTCTCAATCCACGTCCCTCCCACAGCCTAGCAACACCGTATACACTTGGTTGAGCTATGAGTCCCATAAAGTCAAGTCACCCAAGCAAATTTGAGTACCTAGGTACTGGGCGAACCAAGCACGTTGGACAGGAAGCCAGGGGGGGATCGACGTCCGAAGGGGATATAAAAGCTTAAGTAAGAGATGCAAGCTCACCAATCACATTCAGATAACTACCTAGGTAGGGGTTCATCAATGACGGCACCTATACGTTGGTACTATTGTAGTCAGACTGAGTCGGTTTGCATCTGGCTTGAGCAGAAGGGCGAAGATACTTACGCTAAACTTGAAAAAAAAAAAAAAACACTCCCCGCCTGATGTAATATGGATTTTTCTCTGGCTCCTTATGCATTCTTTTATGACCTTAATAATTCAAGAGTCCTTAAGAACGTGCCACCAAGGACTGTATTATTCGTCCAGACCACATGTGCAACCAAGCATCAAATTTTCATCCGGTACAAGTATTGATTAATTGTGAGTTCAAGGGTTTTGGGAGTCGGAAGTGAATGGTTTTTTTTAAAAAAAATTTGGCGTTACCCGAGTCCTTCATGTGAGCTCGAAGCAAAGCCATCCGACCTATCCATCCAAGCTGTGTGTTGTAGTATAGAATACGGGGAGGTCGGAGAGTCCTGCACGTAGCGAAAAATTGTTTAAGCCATGGAATAATGTTTACTAAGTGCTAATGCGACCCGGGTCTTACTGGATACGGAAAAGTCTTCTCATACTACCATCATAATTCAAGGAGGGGCCCTTGATGGCCAGCGATGTCATTTGTAACTGAACAAACGTGAACGCAGCTCCGAGTGCAACGATCTCGATGACCAATCCATAAATGCTAGTGCGCTGAGAGCCCCTGATACGAGTTATTCGAACTTCCGCGGTAAAAGGAAAACGGGGAACTCAACAAGCTTTGCTTGTTAGAGTTGTAGGTTCAAGCTCTGATTGCATCAGGGAGAAGGTACATACAAAGTATTAACCCGAAGCACCCGTATCAGGATTTCTGACTTCGTCGCGGGTAGTCGAGTTGCTGTTCGGGTATTGGTGGCAGTCGGCTTCATCCGACCGTTTATGGTCTGGTCTGTTGATGGTAGCAGAGCCGCCTCGTGCTAGCCGAAGCACCCTGAAGATCCAGGGGTCTGGACCAGAAACATGGACACATGGGGGGAAAATATGATGTCAAGTCATCCATCGGCACATCAGCCGTTTCGGCCCCAGGGCCAGGACTTCTCCAACCCTCCAGGGCTTCGGCTAACATCTCGATATCTCCCGAAACGTGTACATGAGAAGTTCTTTGCGTCAGGAACTGTTAGGTAATCGTAGCCCAGACCTCCTCGACACGTATTATCTGTTGAGCTTCGGGTTCTCAACAAGTCAACCTCGTATTTAATAGCACGTGACCTCTCTTACCTGGTGTGGACTTAGTCCCGCACTTGCCCCAAGGCATGAGAGGGGTGTGGTCCGATGATTTAATATTGATTTGCGTATGTCTTCTTACCAAAGAACCATTCCTCTGAATACCATTCGGAAGATCACCCACTCGAAGACAACGAACATCGCATGTAATGGTTTACATCGGCACGACACCCGCCGTTGAAGCTTTTTACGGTTCACTACTAGGATCTTTGCCTCATTCAACTCGTGAGAGGCCTCTGTGGCCAGAGGCAGGGCGAAGCGCAGAGGAAGCCGTTCAGGTACCGGTTTCCTAGCCTGTTGTCCGTCCCAGCCGTTCTCGCTTCGTATATGCGCCGTCGTCCTGTCAGAAAGAGCCTCCACATGTGAGAGAGAACGAGTATATGCTAAAACTCCGAGATTTCTTGACAACATGATGGAAGGGTGAAGTCATTCATCCCACTGATCATTATCTCGGTAACGGTTGTTGGTAAACTCGGTTACCAGCGGCGTCGTTCCTCACTGCCGATTGCTGCGAGGAGGAGCTGGCCACCTCTAGAGCTGGGCATGTTACATGTCGAAATGATGATGGCCGGTCAATCCAGCTAGCTCATCAAGGACGGTAACTTCTAGAATGACTTTGATCAACATTCACATGGAAATACTTCTTCCTAGCTTCTTCACCATTTAGAGCACTCCGCCTCTAGACTTCAGAAACTGTATTTTTGTGAGATAATAGCGGACATGAATTGCTGTGGACGAGGTGTAACGTGAGATCGATTTAGTAGCTTGCTCGTCGGTAGAGGCTAGGATGGGTGCACCTCCTAAATTCCCAGCAGCTTGATGGCTGGGAAGCCCAGGTATGGACCGAGTAGGGAACATATTTAAACGCTTCCTGCTTCCGCAAACTGGAAGACTCCTAAAACCACACGACAAACATCGAATCCACCAGACCGTCCAATAAACCTGAGCACTGAGTCAACACTGCACTAAATGATTCCATTGAGACCACAAAATGAACATGCCCAAGACGACCATCCTCCTTTATGTCGCTGCCCTCGCCGGCCCGGTGTGCTGCGCACCCAAGGCAACGGGCGGGCCAGTCACAGTTGAGACAGTCTTGCCTTCTCGAGCCTCCTCGCAGACCATCGTCGGCCGAACTGCGCCAACTGGAACGGTGAACGCTACGGGGTACGGCGCGCAGGTACAGAGGCGGATGGCCTACCCCCCGGGTCATTTAACGATCGAGATCACCAATGCCTTGGGTGAGTGCTGACGGAGAACCAATCTCTTTTCCGATGTTGATATCTAATGGTGATCATAGGACATGCGATCACAACCGCTCACGCCAGCAACGCAGGCAGTCCGACACCTGTCGACGGCCCTATTAGCCCCGGCACTGTACCCAATGGTACGATTGCCTCCTTTGCAGTCCCCACGGGCTGGGCCGGCAATGTCGCCATCAACAAAGCCAACATGTCACTTACTGGCGATGTGACTTTGCTCGAAGCTTCCTTTGTCGTGTAAGTCGGCCTAACGGTTGATTCAATTAAGACCATAAGCACGATTCTGACACGTCTTAAGTGCTGATAAGTGGGACTTTGCCGTCGCGGGCGTCGACGTCTCGTTCGTCAACGGCTTCACCGTCCCCGTAACATGCCAGTGCGATGGGACCTGGGTCGCCGGCTGCAAGAAGAACCTCTTCAACGCCAAGGCCCGCGAGGTCCGGAACACGGCCAATGCCGCCGTCAACCCGCTCCGGGCCGACATGTCGGCAACGCACGCCAAGCCGTTCTTCGCGCCGTGCGAAGGAGCCGCGTACACGCTCCCCAACGATCACGCCGCCAACAGCTTTGGGGCCTGCCAGAGCGGCCTTATCTCGTGCTGCGTCGGGTCGGCTTGCCCTGCGTCGATTCCACGCTCCCAGAGTCGGCAGCCTCAAGCGCAGAACTGAGCTTAGAGACGTCCTGCATAACACCTACTAGCAGGCAGTCACTCGATTCTCACGGCTCCAATTGGGGCAGCACATCAAAACTGGTCGTGGGTTTGAATAATCACGGGCATGCACCTCGTTTTCGAGGATGATTCTATATATTCCCTGGCCTTAATGTCCCTCTTTAGACCTCTAGATAGACCTTTAGAACGAATTCGATAGACTCCTTATGTCGAAGGATCAGCAACCTTCACAGTAGCCTTCCCAAACGTCTTGCCATTGAAGAGCGACATGAATGCGTCCTGGGCCGACTCGATACCTTCGAACCTGGTCGCGCGAGTCTTGACAGAGCCCTCGGCAATCCACTTCGGCATGAGCTCCCAGAACCTGCCAATGTTCTCGGTGTAGATGTTGTGGTCCCAGAAGATGAAGCCCTGGATGGTGATGCGCCTCCTGAAGATCTCGGAGAGGTTCTTCACGCCGTACTGCTCCGACTGCGGCTTGTTGTACTCGGACACCATGCCGCACACGATGATGCGCCCGAACCACTTCATGTTGTGGAGCGCGGCCTGGAAGTGGTCGCCGCCCACGTTCTCGTACACGACGTCCAGCCCGTCGGGCGCGAGCCGCTTGAGCGCAGCTTCGCAGCCCTCCTTCTTGTAGTTGAAGCACTCGTCCGCGCCGAGCGACTTGACGTACTCGGCCTTCTCGTCCGAGCTGACGCTGCCGATGACGCGCATGCCTTCCTTCTTGGCCAGCTGCACGACGATCTCCCCGACGGCGGAGGAGGCGGCGTTGACCCAGATCGTCTCGCCCTTCTTGGGCTTGACGAGCCCGTAGAACGAGTTCCAGGCCGTCTGGCCGGCCAGGCCGAGGGCGCCGACCCAGTGGCTCAGATCGATGTTGTACTTGTTCTCAACCTTCCAGATCATGGGCGCGGCCATGGGCTTGTACTCTATTAACTGCACTAAAGTCAGTCGCGATGAGCCAGGTGGAAGAATTGAAGCGGATGAGTAAATAAACTGACCTCTACCGGCACGATGGAGTACTCGGCAAACGACAGCACACCCGCGATGATATCGCCGTCTTTGAACTTTTCGTTGTCACTCTTAAGCACCTGGCCGACAGCAAAACCGGAGATTGGCTCCTCTGGAACATAGCCCGGGATGTAGCTCTCGAAGGTAGGCCCCTTCATGCGGTCACGCACTGCAAGGCGTCAGTCACATGCTACGAGTCTCGAGATTGAGGTGGCATGAACTTCAGGAACACCCTGAAGCACTGGAGAAGTGGAATGTGAACTGGACAGAGTTATACTGACTGTGAGGGTCGAAGCCCAGCACCAGCGTCTTGACGACCATGCCCTTGGGGGGCGGCGTAAGCTCTATGGGCCGGTCCTCGAGGGCCATGTCCACGTTCGGCCTGATCATCCCCTCAGGGATGCGCTTAAAGATGAGAGACTTATTGCTGACTGGCGCCATGGTGACTATGCTGGGTATCTCAACGGCGGATATGGTTGTGTTGGTGAGGAGTTGGATCTTTGCGAATGAGAACCTGCTGAGCGAGGACGACCAAGGCCTTCCCGATGCGGATTAAACGACTTTAAAAACTCGGGACCCCTAGTCGCCTGACTGCTACACTACGATCTGCACACCTCGGTCCGGCGATGCTACCTGTGGGCCCCCATAGAAAGGGTTCCGCTAGGGAACAGTCGACCGCGTTCCATTCCTCGCTTTTAGCATCCTGAGAAGTTTCGTAGTCGACGACTTGCGTGTTTGGCAGGGCTTTTGTGGGTATCGTGTGGATCCTTCGGTGAGCTAGACGTAGCATTGACGGTAGCTGGGATCCACGTGTGGCCTGATATCAGTTCTCTCACGCTGTGCTGCCACATGGCGAGATCGCCCTTAACAGTCCAGTAGGGATCATTTGGAAGATAGTTAACGCTAGCCAGAGAGCAGTGCTGAGTGGAAGAAGCGACGCGAGCTTACCAAACCGGAAGCAAAATGCAGGGTGAAACCATGTTTTTTATAAAATGGTGAGTTCTAAGCATGAGGAAAGGACTCCCTGGCTATGATTTCCATCTAAGCAAATTATAATTTAAATAGGGGGAATACTTATTACTTTTTTTTTAAAAAAAAATAGCAAATATAATATTATTTATTAAATAAAAGTTTTAAAAAAGTTAAGTTTTTAAAGAATTAAATTATAAATTAATACTTAAAATTATTTTATTTTCAAAAATATCTTTTTATTTTTTATTAATAATAATATATTATTTTATATTTATATTAATTATATTATTATTTAAGATATTTTTTTATAATTAATATTATAATAATTAGTTTTAAATATTATATATAAATTAATTAGTATTTTTAATAGATTTTATATAAACAAATTATTAGAATTAAAAATATAACAAAATAATAAAGCATCTTGATGCTTATGGGCCTAGAATGCGGGTGAGACTACATTGGTGTAGTGTGACGTAACATGAGTGCCCGTTTTTTCCTTCCGGCTTGCTTCCTCCGGAGCCGCATTCACGATGCGACGCGGCCAGTTTAGCGCTTACCCGGAACGCCCGGGTTGACTAGGACTGCCGGGCTGCTGGGCTGAACACCGAAAGGGGAGCCGGAATTCATCCACTAATTCTAGACCAGAAAATGCATACAAGAGGGTCGGTCGCCCGCAATCACAGAATAGGAGAACAACTATTATATTCTTCAGGATCAAATGCATCTAGCTCACTGGCAACTGCCCTTGAATACCGGTCGCTCGAGGTAGTATGAACTTCACGAATGCAGATACCACTGTTTGGCTACCTATGCTCGAGACAGGGGGTGAGCAGTCTCCTATTGGCCTGGTCCAACGGGATTGTCTGGTGTGATGGCACTCTGTGACATCGGACATTGCACGGGTTGAACGTGAAAGACGGACCTTCGCTAAATGCACTGATCATGATATCGATCCTTAGAGAGACTTTGACAGGAATCCCGATGGGAATGGGCTCCAGATCGATATGCATTTCAGCATTCGGCCACCATCCTGAGAACCTTATTTGCGTGACTCTGGAATACGCTAGTTCCCATCCAAAGGACAAAAAACCCCTGCATTCGAGTGGAGCTCAGGAACGCCAAGTCTCTTCAAGAGGCCAGTCCTGGCCATCCTGCAGGCGACAACTACAACCTCACCACGGCCAAACCCCGGGCCCATCTTAGGACACAAGGCGACATGAGGCAACTTTCATGTATATTCTCTGATATTCACAGAGAAATTCGCTTCACCGCCATCACGGCAAGCCTACCGACCTTGACTGCCTAATCAATTGGCGTAAGTACTTACACCTGTACCTGTTGGCGCTAATGCAACCGCGTTCCCCTTGTAATAGGATCGTTGGTTCCAGGGCCAAGCCAACGGAGGCTGAGAGGGGTTGAATGGACACAGCTCTGACTATATAAAGCATATACAAGATCATGAATTGGGGCATGGAATTTCCCGTTGCTCACCAGTTCCCTAACTTGTTGCATGTGCCCTCACAAGAGAGATCACAGACTCGTTGGCTGCACGTAACTTGTTCATTGTTCCACTATCTGCGAACAAGACCACCAGGCCCGTGTTTCCCTCATTCACCCTCTTCATATCCATCAATCTCACCCATTATTCCCTTCCCCTAAGACTGCCAGTCCTTTGAAATGCCCTAACTCACCATCATGGCTCTCGAGACATACGACATTGTGATTATCGGCGGTGGCACCGCCGGTCTCGTATTGGCAAACCGCCTTTCTGAGGACCCAGACTTGCAAGTTTTGGTTCTGGAGAGCGGCCAGGACCGCACCGGAGATGCGAGTACCCTCACTCCGGGTGCGTGGCCGCTGCTAGCCAACCCCTCCACCTCCTGGACCTTCCAGACAGCCCCGCAGGATGGTGCTGGGGGCAAGGTGATAAAGATCCCCCAGGGGCGTGCCTTGGGAGGGTCGACTGCGATCAACAGCTTCCTGTTCGCCCCGACTTCCAAAGCAAACGTCGACGCTTGGGAGAGGCTCGGCAATAAAGGCTGGGGCTTTGAGGCTTACGACGAGGCCCTCAGAAAGTCTTTCACCTTTCAGGATATCCCCTCCGGAGTCAAAAGGGGGGACGGCCCCCTTCAGGTCTCGGTTTCTGAGCATACAAAGCCGATTCAAAAAGCGTGGTTCGAAGCTCTGGAGTCAATTGGCTTTCCATTGTCGGATGGCCTCTCCGGGAAAGCCTGTGGGGCTGTCGCTGCAGCGGAAAGCATCGACCCGGCCACAAAGCAGCGCAGCTATGCTACCAATGCGTATCTCGACCCAGTCCGAGCACGCCCTAATCTGACTGTCCTGACAGAAGTAACTGTAACCAAGATACTTCTTGACAAGACTACGTTAGAAAGAGAAGCTGTCGCTAAAGGCGTCCAGTATACACCGAAGGATGGAGCCTTCCAGACAGTCAGCGCTCGCAAAGAGGTCATCGTCTCTGCGGGTGCGCTCAACTCGCCACGCCTCCTTGAACTCTCAGGGATCGGCGGGTCCAGTATTCTTGAAAACATTGGGGTTGACGTTGTCATCGATAACCCTCACGTGGGCGAGAATCTCCAGAACCACATCTTCACAGGCATATCGTTCGAGGTCAACGACGACGTGGAAACCATAGACGCTTTCTTCCGCCAGGAACCCGACGCCGTCGCCGCGGCCATGCAAGACTACACAACCAAGGGCACCGGACCGATGAGCACCTCCAACATGCTCACTTCCGCACAGCTCCCGCTGCCAGAGTTCCACATTGATGGAGGGCGCGAGGAGCTCCAACGGCTCCTGGCGGCCCTCGACCCTGACGATGATGCCAGGCGCTCCTCCCCGACCACGCCGGCGTTTGCGTCAGCCCACCAGGAGTTTGTGCGCTCCGTTCTCACGGATCGCCAGCAGGCGCTGGGGCTTTACATCATGGGTGCAGCCTTTGTGCCCTTCGATGGCCCGAGCCCGGAGTATCGCGCCCCTGGGAAATGGATCTCCGTCATGGTCCAGCTTTCGTACCCGCTATCGCGCGGCTCGGTACACATTACCAGCGCTGGCCCGGAGCACGCTGGCAGCGGCGATGGTGTGCGAGTTGATCCCCGCTACCTGTCTCACCCGTGTAAGTACTTAGCCCCTCCCTGCCAGCAGCACCTTTTGCATCGGCGTCTTCCTTGGAAAGCCGTACTCGAGAGCCCATGAAAAGTACTGATGGGAGTTTCCCAGTGGACTTGGAGATCTTGGCACGCCAGGTCCGCTTCACGGAGCAAGCAATTGGTCACGCAGGGCCACTTGCGCGCCACCTTAAGCCGCGTGCAGATCGCTGGACAGACATGGCGGCCGCCAAGGAATACGTCCAACGCACGGTCGATGGGTGCCATCATTTCGTCGGGACGTGTTCTATGATGCCTCGCGCGCTGGGCGGTGTGGTTGATGAGAGGCTGCGTGTCCATGGCTGCTCCAACCTCCGTGTCTGTGACGCGAGCATCGTCCCCATTACAACCATCGCGAACACGCAGGCTGTTGTGTATGGAGTGGCTGAGCTCGGCGCTCGTCTCATTAAGGAGGACATTCAGTGATGTGAGAATATGGGCAGGCTTGGACAGGTCTCCTACAACTTTTGGTTATTTAAGGGATTTCGCAGAATTTGTGAAATGAACTCATTGTCTCAGACAATCGACAGCAGCTTCAAAATACTATTTTCTGGTGACCATACCCGGTTTAGAGAAGCACTGCACGTTGAGTCTGGGATGCCAGTTGAGGCAAGTAAAGTGCATGTGGGCCGGGCGTTGATGTCATGCGGCTGCTGGGAGTGATGTCATCCAGCATGCAGGATCTCAGGCTGTGAGTAAGCTCGTGGCTATACGACCAAGTATCCCCGAATCCTGATCTTGGTTTTCCCACGATTTCAAACATACTAAGTTTCTCGAACTTGAGAATGCTGCATTTCTTCAAAAATGAAATCAGATCTCACAAACATCGCGACTAATCTCACCAACACAGTGTTGGCCAACCGGGGAGAGCAGGGCCAGCGCAACGCCGTCCTGGTTTCGCAGCACGGCACAAACATCCGCGACCCGGGTTTCCTCTCCCACGACTTCCGGCAGACCTTCCATGCGCCACCGAGGCTGTATTTCACGGCCGAAAGCGACGAGTTTGACGGCGCAACGTTGTCGGAGTGGCAAAATGCGGGCTTCACGGTCGAGTACTTCTCCATGGGCAAAGGAGGCGCGTCGTATACGAGAAAGCTGGAGTCACTTTTCTCGAAACCCCTAGAGCTAGGCGAGACCTTCGGAATAATTGGTAGGTTCCACAATCCCGACAAAGCCATTCATATTATGGGATAACGAGGCCTCCGGACTGTGCATATGAGACTAGGCTCCGGAATCTCATACGGACTTGATCTCACTCCAGCTCTGAGGTCTTGTACATAGACTGACGTGATATCAAGCATACGGAGATGCAGCAGGTGCCTGCTTAGAACACTTCCATATTATCGACAACAACCACGACAATAAACTGGGGTGCCTGGTCGCATACTACCCGAATATCATTCCTGCCCCCCGCGCCGCATTCCCCTCCACGGTGGAGGTCGTCGTCCACCTTGCAGGTGACGAGGTCGGCGAAGTCCACCACAGCCAGCTCGCTGGGGTACAGGGAAAGCGCAAGGTGGTCCGGCTCGACCTCAAGGACGCCAAGGGGAAGGGCAAGAAGCTGGACATGGCTTACCCGTGCTACAAGTACGATGCTGAGCCTGGGTTTGCGGAACGGGATTTGGACGTGTACGATGAGGATAGCGCAGAGTTGGCAAAAGAGCGTACTCTGATGGCAGTGAAGAAAGCGTTTCGGGTGTAATTCGGCTCTGGGAGACGGGGTTATCAGGGACGAGCAATGACGACGACGCGGTATTTATGTTTGAATGGTTAGTTAAGCACTGTCTTAAATTATTTGATGATACTTCAAGGCCCTGAAACGGAGGAGTTCCGCTTGCTCTTCCATTGTTTTGGTGTGCGAAACTCGCGTGTGCTATGTCCTTCGAAGATTTCAACTCATAACTACATGTCACTACGCAACTACCCTACTGAATTCCCGCCGTCTACCGACTTACTTAAGTACTTAGGTAGGTAGATAATTCGCCGGGAATGCCCTAACCATACGGCATCACTATTTGCATGGGGTAGATCCGAATGCACAGATGGGATAATTCCATCCGAGCTCTGCTTCCATCTGCGTCCAGAGTGGAGTATTCCCCGCATCAACAATACCATCGACAACAAGGCCCCCTGCGCCAGGACGAATGTGGAGATGATTGCTACTTAAGAAAAGGCCCCAGTCCCTACTAACCGGTAATGATAACGAGAAACGTTGCACTTCTTGGTCATCGCGACGTGGGCGATCAGCAATTACCCGACGGGTCGCTTAACAACTAAGTTCATTGACTTCTAGAAATATGCTCAGTATTTGGGCTCACGATAGACCGCGCGGCCAGCGATGCATAAAGGATCAAAATTCCCCCTCCTGGGCAATTCTAGCAAGCTTCAGAGAATCACCACTGATAACCCATATGGTCTGACTTGACTGGGCTTGCTCGAAATGCGGGGCTCACTGTCCACCATCGTTGCCGCCGCTGGGCTCGGTCTCGTCCTCGGCCCAGTAGTCGACGCGTCTCTGGTCGTGAATCCGAAGAACAGTCCAGGAGTCGCCGGCAGCACCTCGTCTGTGCCGATCGATATTACCAGCCTCCGTAACAACAGAGGGTTCGCAAACGGCCCCAACGACGCAGACTTTGACGGAACCGGTGCTAGCTATCCGGCCGAGTTCCTCCCGGCCGAGAACTTCACCTACGGAGGTGTGGGATTCGTCTTCCCGCAGTATCAGGAGAACGGCGGGAACGACAATGTCCTTGCCCAGGGCCAAACACTCAATGTCACAAATGACCGCTATATTGGCGTGCATATGCTTGCTGCCGCCGAGGGCGCCATAGCCACGGGCTTTGTCAACGCCGTATACGCGGATGGCTCGACAACTACTGGTGCAGTCCTTGTTGACCCATTTTGGGCATGGCCGTATCCTTACGGTGGCGACATTATTTTCCCTTATCATCTCACAAGGGAGGCGGTCGATTACAACCGGTCCATGATTTTCCGCACCGTGACGTGGCTCGACAGCTCGAAGAAGCTGACCAGCTTGCAGCTGCCAAACGTGACCAAGGGTGCGGCGAATGGACCAGGCGGTGCAGAGCAGTCGACAAGGCTGCACATCTTCGCGGCGTCTTTGATATCAGCAGACGCCGAAGGGCCCCGTTTGGACGTCGAGCTGGCGAGGAGCACCAACACGTGGTTCGAGGGGACGAACAAGACCCAGATCTTCCAGGCCATCATCAACAATGTCGGGACTGAGTGGGTCCTGGCAAACCAGAGCGTCACGGTGTCGATCGAATCGGATGGCTTGCGGACAGTTCAGCCAGCTCGCATTAACCGACTCCGGCCCGGAGACCAGGCTCGCGTTCAGATCGGCGTCGTCAACGCGGATGGTGTGGCAGAGGGAACTGACGGCACCGCCACGCTGGTCATTTCAGGAGGAGCGGGCTTGTCCATGAATTACACGTTCGATGCCACCTTCGGGATCCGAGAGTTTGAACCAACCTACGAGAGCATCTACGCACATGAGTCCCCTCCGTAGGCACCGCTCTTCTTTATCCGGTGCCCCCTTTATGTCTGATGTTTTCGAACACTCCAAGATGCATTTTTCCAAATCTCGCAGGACTATACTAATACCTACCTACATAGGTGGTTCGACAACGCCAAATACGGTATATTCATCCACTGGGGCGTATATGCCGTTCCCGGGTGGGGCAACTCGGGCGACAATGAGTCCTACGCGGAGTGGTACTGGTGGTGGATGAATTCGGGCCCGGACAGCACACGCGACCGGACGTACGAGTATCACCTCGCGACCTACGGGCCGGACGTGGTCTACGACGACTTCATCGCCAACTTCACGGCGTCCGCGTTCGACCCCAAGGGGTGGGTCGACCTCTTCGCCGACGCCGGCGCCAACTACTTCGTGCAGGTGTCCAAGCACCACGACGGCTACGCCATCTTCGACCTGCCGGCCAGCGTCACGGAGCGCACGAGCGTGGCGCAGTTCCCGCACCGGAACCTGCTGCAGGAGCTCTTCGACGCCGCGCAGGACCACCAGCCGCAGCTGCACAGGGCCACGTACTACAGCCTCCCCGAGTGGTTCCACCCCGACTACCGCCGCTACGGTTTCGCCTCGTGGCCCGGGGGCAACGCCACGAACCCCTACACGGGCGAGACACTGCCTTACACGGGCTATGTCCCTCTCGATGATTACGTCGCGGATAAGATCCTGCCCGAGATGCGGACCCTGGCGGACATGGGCACCGAAGTGATGTGGTGCGACATCGGAGGGCCCAACTTTACGGCTCAGTTTGCCGCTGAATACTTCAACAACGCAGCGAGGCAGGGCAAGCAGGTTCTCACCAACAACCGATGTGGTACGCCTGGGGACTTCGACACGCCAGAGTACGCCAGGTACGAGTCGGTGCAGATTCGCAAGTGGGAGTCCAACCTAGGCATGGACCCCTTCAGCTACGGGTACAACAGGGCGACACCGGACGACGCGTATCTCACGCCGCAGGGGATAGTGACCTCACTGGTGGATATCGTGAGCAAGAACGGGAATTTCCTCCTGGACGTGGGGCCCACCGCTGATGGTGAGTTGAACCGGATTCCGTCCAGCCATCCATCCTGAGACGGCGACCTCGGGGTCATGCTAACGTCGCGGCCACTTAGGAACAATTGTCGACGTTTCGCAGCGCAACCTCCGCGCCGCTGGCGTCTGGATAAAGTCTCACGCCGAAGCCATCTTCAACACGACCTACTGGTCCATCACACCGGAAGAGGGCGACGCCGTGCGGTTCACCCAAACCCCGGATGCCTTCTACATCAGCACCCTTTACGCGCCCAACGACACGCTCGTGCTCGCCTCGCCCGTGCCCTACGTGGAGGGCGACCAGGTCACCGTCGTCGGCGGGAACATGTCCGGCACGTTGGTGCCGAGCGAGCTGGCCGACGGCAAGCTGACCCTGACCATCAGTGAGGAAGTGAGGAGCGCGGACGAGTACGCCTGGGTCTTCAAGATTGCGCTTGACGGTGCTTAGCAGCGTGAATGGCAATTGTTAGCCCAGGAGAAGGGACATGATGAAGTAGCGACAGTGGAACCGCTCTCCATGGCACGCCAAGCCTGATGTGTCAGCCTTCACTCTGGTGCCACTGGTTGGTCGAAACTGTGTCTAGTCAAAGTGAAACTTCGTATATATTATATACCTCTACATCGCGACACGTGCCGGCCAAACTATTGTGCCTCTTCGAATCATGCGTACCCCGAGTATTGTCACACTTTAATCTTCCTAAACTCAACCACACCCGTAGGATCCGGCCCGCTGACGCTGCCCGAGTAAAAGTTAGGATACCTCTCCTTGACGCCCTCGGGGAACCGCACGTCGAACTGCAGCAGGACGCGCGCCATGATGAGCTTGATCTCGTTTGCCGCGAAGAAGCGGCCCGGGCACGCGTGCTTGCCGAACCCGAAGCTCGTGTTCTCCTTGGTGACGCTGACGAACTGGTACGACTCGCGCGTGCGGAACCCGTTGGGGTCGGGCGTCCCGTCGACGTCGGTGCGCAGGTCGTAGAAGCGGTACGGGTTGAACACGCCCGGGTCCGGGTAGTGCGCCGGGTCGTGCAGCACGGGGAGGCTCGGCGTCTCGATGTGCGCCCCGGCCGGGATGTGCGTCCCGTCCTTGAGGGTGATGGGCTTGTAGACGTAGCGCCGGAACGAGTCTGAGAGTGTCCCGTCCGAGTAAGTAAGTTTGTCTGATGGTGTAAGAACAAGGGCGGCGGCGGCTCGGGTGACTTACCGACAAAGGGCGGACTGAACCTCTGGCTCTCGCGCATGAAGCTGTCCAGGAGTTTCATGTTGAACAGCGCCTGTGATGTCATGACGCCGTTCGTCTCCTCCAGGACGGACGCGATCTCCTTGCGGATGTCCTGAACAACCTCAGGGCGAACCGCTAGGTCATACAGCATGGCAGTGGCGGCCAGGGTCGTCGTGTGGATCGCGGCCAAGGTGAGAAGGAGCTGCATGTCAGTCAGATGGCCAATGTCGGTTATGCCGTGCTCGGCCGTCTTGTCTACCATCCACTGGAGCAAGTCGTCGGGCACAGGGTGGCCGTCCTCCTTCAGCTGGCGCCTCTTCTCGACCATCGGCTCCAGGAAGTCCCTCATCCGGCGCCTGTGCTCCTGACCGCGGTTGACCGCCGGGGCCAGCTTCAGCCTGACGACGAGCGACCTGAGAAATTTGGGCCACCGCTTGATCTGTGCCGCGCCAGCCGTGATGTCGTTGGTGAAGTCGATCGCCGAGGCCAGATAGACTTCGTGGCGGCAGTAGTCTGGCCCCACGAATATGTCGCCCGAGACGATTGCCACGACCCGCAGGAGAATGGGGAAGAATGTAAGTGGCGTCCAGTCGATACATTGCGGAAATTCGGAGTTGATGGTGTTTTCGACTTGCGCTGACAGCCTGGGGTTTAACCGGGCTGGAACATTGAAGTCAGTTAGCGACAGGCCTCCCACGGCGTACATTCTTATTAGAGGCAATGGAGTCATACCCAGGCTCCTGGTTAAGTCAACCTTAACAACGCTGTTGGCCACTTCTGTTCTGTCCTTGGGCGGAAATAGCTTGATGTGATCATTCGCAAAGGTCTAGTTCGCAATGCATTAGTTCGTAACAACGCCGGCAGGTGATGATAGATCAGAACAGAGGTTACATCTGTAAATGCCTTCAGAACGTCAATCTCGTCATCAGGTCGTTGTCTCAACTCATCCAGGTAGGCATTCGGGATGATGAGGTGGTCACCTGTGCGCAAAAAAACATCTGGAGTTAGCCGGCCGCTACACTTGAGCCCCCGTTCCTTTGAGCCATTGCTCAAGTGAGCTTTGGGAGGGATACAACTAACCATCAGGCATCGTCAGGCGATACACCTGGTTCTTGAAGCGGCGGTAGCCTTCCTCATACAGCTTTACTGGCTGATATAAGAACGCCTCTGCTCGTTTACGGCGGTTCCCATATTCTTTGCCAAGTAATGGGAACTTGCCGATCTCTGACTGAGAATTCAATCGGTGGACGACAACGACCACTGTGGCTATCAACGCCGCCAAAGCCCAACCGGTAAGGTTCTGCCCAAGCATAACGGGAAGATTCGTAGACGCCATTTCGCTGATTCCAGATTCGACTCTCGCTACCTTCACGACTTTTGTTGGAGAGTGCCTGGGAGTGGGGAGCACCAACAAATCGCCTCGGTGTGGACGCGGAGCTTATTTATTAGCTTCGAAACGTCGTGAATGGGCGAAAGTTGTTCCCTGTTTTCACAGTCAATGCGTTTCAAGGCGCTGAGGGGCCTGTCACCTCGCGACGCTTGGCCGGACGCCGACATGGAGAAGCCGTCGTGCGGAGGAGGTCGAATTGCTATCCGGCCACTCTTATAGGCTCCGCAACCAAGGCTTTTGGTCGTGCGTCTTCTCCAATGCTTATGCAAAGGGTGCTGACTGATATCCACGTCAGAATTCGGGTCCATGGATCTCTCCGGACATGGTAGTAGCGACTATGGCCTTTCACGGTTCTGGAGACTGTATGGTCGAACTCATGACGGCATCTGCTTGTGTACCCGCCACTTATACCTCGGCAAAGGACATCTACTCCTCACGAGGGGGAAATGAATTGTAACCACTCACCGCTGAGAATGGCATGAGAAGTAAAAGTTGAAGGTGGATCAGAGTTGTCGAAGGTGCATCTGGTCGCAAGCATCAATTCATGTAGTTATCTGGTACCAAATGCTTGCATGAGCCTAGCCGACTTCAGGACGTATTGGCTTAAGCGTGCAGGCTCAAATGCCAGCCTACCAACACGAGTTTGAACAATCTCAACAATATTTAGGAGGATCTCGCCTTCGTGTAGAGTGCTAATGCTATTGGTCCATGGACAGTTTCGCTAGTGTCACTAGGTACTCATGACCATATAGTTACCGTGATGAATTGTGAATTGGAAGAAAATTGCAGTCATAAATCAGGTCCGAAGAATATTTGTAGCCAATATAGGAAATGCTTCCATTCCGCGGTCCCCTCATTTCTTGCCGAAAGCCGCCGCCGCCCCTTACCCGTGCTTGATTCCTTGAGCGGCATGCACCTGGCCACATGTTCTCCTCACCTTGGATCCGGCCTTGGTGATAATGACACGGGAGCACAATTCAAACATAGTCCCAGGCATACTAAAATCTGAGATTTGAAGACATGGAATGTGAAGCAGCAATGAGATGAGCGAGGGCATGATGATAACAATCTAGTTATAGATGTTTGCCTTTTCCTGACGAGTTGTCCGCGCACCGCATACCGCCATCCTTGATTCAGTCCATAACCCGCTATGATTATCCATACGATAGGATACCTAGTGCTCTCATGTGACCTTCGTGCCCTTTGGTGGCTGCTCCCAATCCAGCTCTCCTTTGAGGAATGCCTTGATGGCAGTCTTGATTTGTGCAACCTTAGCATTCCACTGCTCTCGGTCGCCGTCATTCTTGGGAGCAACGATCTCCCTCCGCGCACCATCCGATGTCAGATACCTACCCAAGTGCATGACCTTGCCCTTTCTATTGGCTGTGACAGCGTCTTTGCCATTGTTGCTGATGAGGAGCTTCCGCAGTCGTATCAAATTGTCTTCCTCCCTATCGGTGAAGACGAGGATGTAGTCGTAGGTTTTGAAAATAGTCTTCGTTATCCCGCGTGACCGTCTGGATTCAATCTCTTTCTTGACGTCCTGCTTGAACGGGTGAACGAACAATTTGTTGTCGAAAAGCGCGGCCAGCGACGTCGGCTGCGGTGGGGCCTGGCCGTCTTTGACGCCCAGCTGGTAGCTGGGATACAAGAACTTCATGCCGTTGATCGAGTCGACGAGTTCGCCGCGGCTACGGACGAAGAAACCGGCCGAGTGAGCTGTCTTGATCCTCCATTCCCCGCCCGTGCGGAGTGTCCATTCCCGCAGCAGGCTCGTGTAGGCTTCCGCAACGACACTCCGGGCGACATTATAAGGGTCGACGAAGATGATTCTGATATCCGTGAGACGGTGCCCCGGAGAGGGTGACGGTGAGGGCTGCCTGATGGCCCCGGGGCCCTGGCCTCCGACCAGCAGCTGGTTGATGCCGAAGCCCGTCATCACTTGCAACAGGTCTCTGAGGTCCTCGCGGTGTTCCTCGATCTTGTTGCCCAATGCCTCGAGCTTGTCCGAGCTGCTGCCCAGGGCGAAGTACGCCTGAGCTGCGAACTTGAACCGAAATTGCACGCCCCACGGGCCAACCTGGCTGTCCCATTTGTCGAAGAGGACGCGGACCTCCTCGCCGTCACTGCGGATGTCCTGGATGACACCGAGAAGCTCATCCGTCATGGCCGGGCCGAGCCGGGCCAGGGACTTTTTCTCGTCTGTGCGAAGCAATGTTTCCAGATTGCCCAGTATCGTCTTCAACCTCGCCATTCGCCGGCCAATGCGGCGGATCTGGTCTGGAGCATCTTGTATCTTCTGGTAGATTTCAATAACCTTGCCCACTACCTCGGCCACCTGGAGCAACGTGCCAAGCGGGTCAGCCATAATAACCTCAAGCAAGTCTTTATGACGCTGTAGCAATGAGTAATATGCTTAGCTGTATACCTAGGTAGGCGATGCGCACGACCCTGAGTGAGGGAAAAGGTGAGCGGGGGCGCGGTCTCCTGACACCAAGTCGCGCCACTCTACAAGCGCCCTTACCATCAGCCGCACTATAAGATGACAAGCTCAATGACCAGAGCAAGAAGGATTCGACGAGAGTCAGCGCTTGTTTACCCTTGCTCAGTCACTGCAGCATCTACCGGCGTATCTGCATCATCTGCCGGCATATCTGCATGCCCCAGATCTTGGCAAACGCTGCAGCGGCACATTTCGGAGCTTTGGGCAGTGGAACCTTGGAAGCTTAGTTCAGCCGTGCAGAAAGTACCGACCATTGAGGTCTCTGACACAAATATTGAATACTCTGAGTGTGAACCCAGAAGACAACCATCTTGTCTCTTTGTGCACGGGGATCAAAAACAAACAACGGCATTGAACCCCTTCGGGATGTTGCACTCCTTGATTTCCACCCTTAATAAACACTTTTCGAATTATTCCGACCTTCCTATTTTGGCCGCGCCTATTGAGCATCCGCACGGCATGATCCCTGGTTCAACTTACGATTATTTGTGCGACTGCGCTTAAGTGATCGGTGCCCAGACTACAGGCGATCGAACCTCTATTGGTGAAAAGTTAAGACCTGGCACAGAGGGGCCGCTTTTGTTAGAACCGCTGGAATCCACAACGGAACGGAACAGTGATAACTTGGCGCCATCAATACGACACATCTGGAAAGGGGGTTCCTAATGAGGCATGAGAGTCTTGGCTGTTGCGGGAACGGAGGCCACTACTCACTTGTGTCCATCAATGAAAACACTGTATCGTTGCGAAGCAAATTGCCCGTTGCAACGGTGGAACAAGCTGTTCCATAGCTATCCCACCCCCGGTCCCAGACTTTCAGGCTTCATTATCTCCGCAGACTAACTCATGACTGAAGTGGCGGGGCGATTTTTGGCCTTCATGGTTTGGTGCTGTTCCCACTCAAATGACGGGTTAGGTTTCTTGGCTATAAAGGGAGATAAGAGGCACCAAGGAGTACTTATGTTCGGGGTGTAGTCTCAGAAAACACCCAGAGGAATGCGCTGTTCAGTCTCGAATTATATCACAAAATCTACATCAGTCCCTACTTTGACCAGCATTGTTCATCAATATGTTCTTCGCGAAGCAAGCATTAGCCGCTGTACTGCTGCAGGCACTTGGTGTCTCCTCGTTGCCTCTCGATCCGACACCAGTAGACAAGACCGCAACGCCGGCGCGACAGGCAGCACCGCCAGCGAGTTTCACCGCCAACGCAAATATCGGCCCTGGAGGTAGTACGTTCACAGACTCACCACACTTCCGAGTCTATGGCGCCACTGGAACCACCGCCACGAGCGCGCTGAACATGCTCGAAGCTGCTTACAGCTGCTTCGTTGACACTCTTGCCTGGCGGTCGTCTGGCCTGGCCTATAATGATCCTAATGATGATGGGCCATGGACCAAGGTCAACGTGTACTCCGTCTCCACGTTGACAGGAGCGGCCGGGGTCATGCATTCCGACTATGCGACCGGCATGAGCTGGCTCGAGGTTGTCAACAGCTACCTGGCAGTGCCCGGGGTCACCGTCCACGAGTACGGCCACGGCTTGACCTACCACGAGAAGAACTGGGTAGACCAAGGCCGAACTGGGGCTTGGTGGGAGACCGTCGCGAACTGGGTCGCCGACACCTACAAGACCTCTCCCCTGTGCGACACAGCCAGGTCCAAGTACGGCCAGTCGACGAGCGCCACGGAGATCGACCTTCGAAAGGTCATTGGGGACTCTTTCCAAGTCCTAGTAGACGGCACGGCCGGATCTGGAAACTACTACGAGGCCTGGCCATTCCTCTCGTTCCTGACCTACAACAAGGACAACTTCGCCGGCCTCGGCACAAACACCGTCCGCGAGTCCTTCCGCCAGTACAGCAAGGGCAGCAACGAGACGCCCCTGCACACCTTCGCGCGTCTTTCCACCGGCGCCTCCATCCAAAAGGTCGTCGGCCGTTACTGGGCCCGCATGGCCTACGTCGACATCGGCCACCCGACCGCCCAGTCGGTCTTCCTGAGCCAGCGGGGCCAGATCAACTTTGCCAACCTCGACAGCCAGGGCGGCGGCGTGTACAAGGTCAAGTCGGCCCGCCGGCCCCGCTACATGGGTGCCAACATCATCCCCCTCACGAAGTCGGGGACTGTGACCGTCACCGCTAAGATCACCACCAGCGGAGCCTACACTGCGACACTTGCTGTGCGCAACACCAGCAGTGGTGCCACGCGCTATGTCGACTTCGCAAACGGCTCGGCTTCGACATCGGTCACCAGCAGCGAGGAGGCGTCTGTTGTTGTTGCCAATACCCCTGCCCTCATTCAATATGACCCATTTAACATTGGAAGCGATGTCAATGCGGGCTTGGACTACACCCTGACGCTTACCGGTGCTACGGCGTAGCGTTGAACGGCCAAATTTCAATCCTCCTTGTCCTCGCTCGAGACACATTTTACTTGGCATGTGTCAAGGGTGACGACATGAATCTTTTTCCTAATATTTCTCCGTATATACTTGTCAACTTGTACCGCACGCAAACCAAATACATACAAACCTTTACCACCGAAAAGTGTGTGTGCAGTATACATAGGTATTGAGGCATCTTTGTCTTGGTTGGGAAGCTAGCCATTTCCGGCCATTGTGCGAAATCGAACTTGTCGAGTTTGGGCTTTGTGCTTGACATAGGCATTCGACAAGCAATTCAAAAGCTCATGAGTTTTGGGAAAATGACAGCTCACAATACAGTGCAGGTGGAAAATAGCGAGGGCATGGCGCCACAGTCAATCAAGAAAGTTGTGGCCAAAACAAACAACCCTTTAACGCATGATATGCGCAATATTGGAGTTTCGGTAGTAGAAAAGGCATCTGCCTATGCGATCACCCCGATCAACAAGAACATTCCCAACTCGGTCAACGTGGGGTCCCCAGGGATGCCCCGGACGCAGTCCCGATGTATGATAGTAATATGAATACTAAAACCTGATCTCCAGGGCAATTGGACGACAAGGCAGCGAGGCAAATCGGAGTTTTACCTACCCGCAAGTGAACCCGGCACCATATTACAGGCCCTGTCCCTTCGTCGACCTATCTGACAAGAAAAGATGCCAATCGGAACAATACCATCGTGAGTGGGAATGGGCCGGAGACAGGCCGCGCCAGCAGAAACCCCGGCTTCAAGTCGCCGCAAATTATGGGGCTTGGAGTAATGTGTATCACATTGCAATGGTAAGTCAGAAAACCTGACCCATGGCATTTAAGTGAGACGCTCAATAATCGGAAATAAGACGCTGTGCTGATGTTATCGCCAAGTGCATGCACATGGCGATAACGCTTTATACCTTTCCCTACCCGCCACAAACCGTCGGCCCATTCAACAGTCCAGGACTGGCAGAACAATATACAAGCGTAGGAACCATACGGGAGTATAGCGGGCAAACCGTGCGGCCGTTTCATACAAACGGTGCGAGCCTGGTTGGCGAAGAAGGGCTCGACCCACGGCTGAGAGACCTTCTGATGCGTTGCCTGACTAGCTTTGGTTCCCGCACATCGACCAAGCCTGGTCGAACTAGAATCGTGGGCGTCCGATGCGGAGACAAGTGTCGAGTTCTACGCCGGGATTGGTGGTGATTTGAAGTCAATTGAACTGGCAGACCAGTTCGTATGTCGACCAAGAAGCGTAAGTGTTGCAGCAGGCGGTCTTCATTTGTCAAACATAACCATACTCATCACTTGCGGCGGTATGATAGCCACTGCTGGCCATGATACAGAACGCGGGGAATCGGCGATAGTAAGTGAAGGGGTTGTAGGTACCTAGGTAGATGCACCTGTACATGCCCAGACGTCAAATCTTTGCTGCGTACTTAAGTAAGAATCATCCACGCAATAACTAGACATTGTAACATTGCAATGTTCAAGCTTCCGCTCACTTCTGGCCCAGTATCTCTTTTTCAATAATATGAAAGGGGTCGTACGTCTGGGACTCTGCTCTCAGCTCCATCGCACGCTGCCTATACCTCGATTGCGACAAAACGTCGTCGACCGCCGCCGCGATAGCCTCCGGAGTCCGGGACTTGTCCGGGAGGTAGACTCCCAACCCGGAGTACTCGACACGGCGGCCGATATCAGCCTTGTCAAAGATACTTCCGCATTGCACCAGCGGTACCGAGTTTGCAATGGCGTGGCCCACCCCTCCGTACCCACTGTTTGAGACGAAAACATCAGCGTGGGCGAGGACGGAGTCATACGGGAAGTAGTCAACGACCCGGGCGTTTCCCGGTAGGGTGCCGTCTTCGAAAAGATCCAGGTGCTGGTCAAGGGTCACGCCTTTCTGGCAGAGCACCGCGATAACTAGCGTGTCTTGTCTTTTTGCAAGCCCTCGGAGGCAGGGAATGACTGTTTCCCTAAGATCCAAGACCTCCGTTCCCTGTGCCACGAAAACGACTCTTTGGCGACCACCCTTGGTCGCAGCCTTGGTCGCAGCCGCGGTCGAACTGTTTTCGAGCACCTCAGCGTACCACTCTGGGAACACCAGATTCGGCGGAGGCGGCTTTGGGCGTAAGAAACCACAATATTTGATATGAGCTGGGTCATTGGCTGCCTTGAACTCGAAGCTCGGCAGACCGACCTGGATGACCACGTCGTGACATATGGTGGACGAGTCTTGGAATGGGTGACACACGCTACCGGTCTTGTCGTGTTGCTCGTAGAGTTCATCCACGGGCTTGCTCGTGTTGACTGCTTCCAACATCCAGCGCGCGATGGCTTCCACCTCCTGGATATACTGCGCCGAGTATGCCTCGACATTCCGTCTCAAGCCTGTCTCGCTGATGTCGTATGGCAAGCCAGAGCCCCAGGGGGGTCGTTCTGGGGCTGCCCAGCAGAGCGGCATCAGACTTATGCCCACATACCTGACCGTCACATCCTCAAACCCCTCGGGCAGGTCTGCGCCAAGAACCAGAGGGACGGTTCCAGACCAAGAGGTGTCGGACAAGATCACCACCGACCTGCCTTTGAGGACATCCCGGCCCCCTAGTCGGTCCCTGATTGTGGTTAAGCCATATCTAAGAGTGTCAAGCCCGCTGGGGATCATCTTTGCCCACCCGCAGCACAAGGAGTTGAGGGAACTATCCTTCGGTATCGGCACAAGAGTCATGCGCCCCCATTTCTTGGCATCCTCAAATGAAGCTGCCCAGAGACCCTTGATATGTGGTCAGCTATTTTTGCTCTGAAGCTTGTGATATTTCCAGCTGACCAAAATACATACGACGAGAGGCGAGACATGGGCACCGATGGCTGTAATTGAAGGTGTCCATCTTTTGTCACTAGCTATGGTAACGTCGAAGCCGTGTGAGACGAGATATTTGCAAATCTGCAGGCCAGGGCCCATATGGCCTTCCCTCGGCGGTAAACAGTACAACACAAGCGGTGGTGTCATTTTTCGAACCTGGTGAATCCCAGCGACACAATTCCAACGTGGAAATGGATGTTCACTCGACCATTTCATCACACTTTAAGATATTCACGACAGATACGGGAACATGGAGGTCAAATCCACGCTTCAAGGCCAGTTCAGCGTGCTCGGCACAGGTCTCATCATTTGACCGCAGGCAGATGTGTGACTCGCAATTATCTGACTCGAGGCCGTACTCCACCACTAACTTGGAGGGCAAATTTAATCTCCGAAACCCCGAAGTGGTACACCAGCTCTTGTCCCCGACCTCCGCGAAGGTCGGACCTGGGCAATTGAGTCCGACTCGGAGGCTCCGAAGCTGCCTCAACACTCCGAAGCGGCTGAAGGGCAGTGGAGCTTCGTAACACCAGGAACGCCGACCTTTGCTGCCAATCCTAGTCGGTCTGGATCCCCATCAGAGGCTCAATGGACGCGTAGTGCAGTTCGGTCTTGATGTGCTTTCCATCGAGACACGAAAAGGTTTGAGCCGGGAGTCATCCAGCCAGCCCTGGACGCTTTTTGTGCAACTCATCCTTCCGCTTTGTACCTTTATGCGCCGCACGCTTTTGCAGTGAGAAAATGCCCCAGCCGATAGCTGATGCTTCTATCGAGACAGTAAAGGGGGCAAGGGTGTATACACCACTGTCACTGAAGATATACGATGTGGGCGTTTTTGGGATCGTCTCTCCCTACGGCTGGCGATGCCCAGCCGAGACGCTGGTTTCTTTCTTCAACCGCACCATCACCCAGGCAACCCGACACGATGCGCCACGGTCAGGCGCCCCAACACCACGCATCCTCGACATCGGCGTCGGGACTGGATACTTCCCCGTCCGCGCCCCCCTGGCCGAATTGACGGAGCTGGTTCTGGTTGACCTCAACACGGACTGCCTGGAGAGCGCACAATTGTCCATCGAACGCGCTCACCCCGAAGTGGGCCGCCGCACCATCAAGGTCGCCGGCGACTTTCTGGCAAAGGGCGACGAACATCTCAGCCTCTTTGCCGAAGGCCGGCTGGCGCCGGGGGGGTTCGATGCCATCTCACTAATGTTCCTCCTGCACTGCCTCCCTGGCCCGCCGGAGAGAAAAGCAGAGGCGCTGGTGCGGACAAAAGAACTGCTGCGGCCCGGTGGAGTTGTCTTCGGTGCTACGATTCTCGCAAAGAATGTTCAACCTAACATACTGGCACAGGCTGTGCTTTGGATGAATAACTACCTGGGGATATTTGACAATTATGGAGATAGTGCTGCGAGCTTTCTAGAGCCGCTCCGCGACGCTTTCAATGATGTACGGGGGGAGGTAATTGGTTGCATGCTCTTGTTCGAGGCTAGAAATCCGAAGTGATGGTCGGTTTCAGGGCTTTCGAAATGAAGACCGGCCCATGTGAATAGGATAAAACGTGTACACTAGATCAATTCCTCTAAAATGGATCATAGCTACTGCAGGACATTAATCGTGACCCTGAATGAATCGCATACCATAAAGCTATAAATGCATGGCACTGCTTATCAATCACATTAGCAAACCTTGCATGCTATCAAAGATAGGGGGCTGTACAGGTAACTTGCAATAAACCAGATTTACCAAGATCACTGCTGGGAATGGCCGTCTCGACGTCTACTGCCAGTAGTAGTGAGGAACACCCGCAATAGTAAAAGTATTGCATTGCTCTTAGAGCCATAGCCATGGCTGCGAACCAAAACCTGCATATGGCCAGATGTTTCCACCTCAAGGTAGTCTACTGTAACTATCGTGATCAGACCCCGCCATGGGTGTAAGAAGATCGACGTTCCTGTATCCCCACCTCCGCATAAGATCTGTAAATCCAGTGGTTGAAAATGGGAGAAAACACATGGATAAAGATAACTTGGATACCGTGCACATGAAGGCTTATCTTGCGGACCCACCCGACTGGAGGACTGGGAGTCGTTATTGTGGCTTGGGGAGTTTATGGCAATCTCAGATACCAGAAGATACGCGTTGAAGCCGCGCAGCCACTGATATTGAGAGATTATCGCTCACAGGACAATCATAACAGGGTAGCAACCCTGGCCTGCGGATGAGCCGAGTCTCAAACGAGACCGCTAGCCTTGCACGACTCAGTGTACCGGCATCATGACCACTATAAACACGCGATTTGCCTCCAGAGGAAATGGCCTTGACTAGCAGCAACACATCACCCTCTACATCGCTGCACCGTTGAAGCTGTTTTCACTCACTCCACCAACATCCAGCGGCAATGGCTCAGGACCCCAGCCTCATAGAACTGGCTCTCAAGCACGGCACGGACAAGCACGGCCATGCCACACCTGGCCCCAATGGCACCGCTCAGAAAGTAGGCCACTTCTACGCAGGCCACTACGACCTCCATTTCAGCCCCTTCCGCCACCGTGGGGACATAACCATCCTTGAAATCGGCGTCGGGGGTTATGATGACCCAAACAAGGGCGGCGAATCACTACGGATGTGGAAAGAATATTTCCCCAAGGCGCAGATTGTGAGCCTCGACTGGTACGACAAGACGCCGCTCCAGGAGGATCGCATCAGGATCTACAAGGGCAGTCAGGATGACCCTGAGTTGCTTCAGCGGATGCACGAAGAGAACGGTGGTTTCGACATCATCATCGATGACGGCAGCCATTCCAACGAGCACGTTATTGCGTCCTTCAAGATCCTCTTCCCGCTGTTGAAAACGGGCGGGATCTATGCTATCGAAGACCTCCAGACTTCGTACTGGAAACACTGGTTCGGCGGCTCCAGTATGGAACTGTCTACGCCCTCAACATCTATGGGCTTTCTGAAGTCGCTAGCGGATGGCCTGAATCACGTTGAGTTTGACGTACCAGACTACAAGGCAACATATTTCGACAAGCACATCACATCCCTTCACTTCTATCACAACTTGGCCTTTGTGTACAAGGGGGACAATGATGAGGGGAGCAACCTTTTATCGGATGACCACGAAATGCCTGATTGGTTTACGAAAGCATCCAAGCCGAAATGGACAGAGTGATTCGTACTGTTTGTCACGCGCTGCGACAAGACGGCTACGAACTATATCACCGAAGACAGCAAAGTTTGAAAGGAAAAGTGCTTTCTGTTCTAGCAAAAAGGCGTACATAGGCATGTGCCTTGTTTTAACGGCAATAGGTTGAGCAAGGAAGAGAAGTAGAGATCAATGGGTCAAGACATCCGACGACCATGAATTATCTTCGAGTGTGTAACATGGGGAAAAGATTAAATATACCACTTAAAGAAAGCAAAAACCCGCTCCAAACTAATCGTACACGGCAAGCATCACTGCGAACTCTCCCCTAAATAAGAGAGCGCCTCCTCCATCGCCCGCTGAAGCAAGTGCACATGCCCAGGCATCAGAATTTCCAGGTGGTCCGCATCTACGGATTTGCACAGAATTTCCTTCCCGATATAATCATCCCATCCGTTCGGACCAAGCGCGCCGTCCATCCCGCGCTTGTCCGGCACGCCCCACGCTATCGAGCCGAGCGTCGAGTCCGCCATGAACCCGGCATATGCCTTAACCGGAAACCCCATACCAACCAGCTCCTCCCGGAGCTCCGGGTTGTCGGCGCACCGGCCGACGAGGCCCTTCGCGGCCCAGATCACCGCGCACCTCCGGGGGCGCTGGACCGCGGTCATCTGTCCGGGGTGGTACCCGCCGATGGCCTCGAAGAACGCCAGCAGGTGCCTCATGGGTGGCGAGTTCGGGTTCACGTTCCAGAACGCGTCCTGGGAGGCCATCCGATGGAACATGTCCAAGCCGACTTGCGGGGTGACCCTGACCAGGCTGCTGTCGATGTCGGCGCGGGGGCAGGCCATGTCGATTATGAGCAGGCCGTCGACCTGGCGCCCGGCGTCGGCCAGCTGCCGGGAGACCTCGTATGCCAGCATGGCGCCGCCCGAGAAGCCTCCGATGTTGAAGATGCCCTCCGGGCGGGCCTTCAACAAGGCCCGCACCATGATGGTGGCTATTCCCGTGATGCCGGCATTTCGGACCTGGTCTGGAGAGCGGATGAATGGAGAGTCTATCCCATAGACTGGGGCGCCGGATTGCAAGGGGCTGAGGTGCAGGTAGGTTGCTATTGAGCCGGTGCCGTCGGCGATGAGATATAGAGGCGTTTCAGTCGACTTTGGATTTCCGTGGAGCAGCATCATCCTAGCGGTCGAGGAGGCGATGATATCACGTGTTTGCCCATCCGTGATGGTTGATACCTCTTTCTCCTCAGTCGCAATTATCTTCGAGGCGCTGTCTTCGTTGGGAACCGGCTCCAGCGGCGCAGGTGTCGTGGCTCCAGGGGTCGAGTTCGGGGTAAGCGTTGATTCGTGGCTGTCGGAGGAGGCTCCAAAGTCTATCTCAATGGCTGGCTGGGGTTCGAGGAGAAGAGGTGGATTCGTTGAGGCTGGAGGAGTAGACTCACTCTGGGAACTGGTGAACGCGCAGCGGAGATCGCCGATGGTTGGATAATCAGTCAAGAACGATGCTGGAAAATCCGGGCAGCCGTCTCTTCGGACATCGGATGTGATTTCAATTGCCATGATCGAGTCCACACCAAGGTCGGCAATGGCAATATCGTCTCTCATGTCCGATACGTCTGATCCGGTCTGGATGGATATGCTCTTGAGAATGGTATCGAATACCTGTCCACCATTGTTGGCACGAAGCCCTGTCGTATGGAGAGTATCCTCGTTCGGGTTGTGTACAGAAACCGCGTTGTGGACTTCCTGAGTTGGAATTGGTGACCACGTTGGCTCAAGTGACGGTCGAGAAACCGGCTGACGGACCTTTGTGGTTGCCTTGCCAAGCAAGTGATCCAGAGTGTCGTTGGCAGTCTCGTGGAAGCAAAGACCAGTGCATTGCATGACCATCTGCCCAGCGTCGGAATCGAAAACATACACATCACAGTCAGCCTCCTCTCCATCTCGGCGTGAGACATGGGCAAAGGTAAGGTACATCTTTCCGGCGACCAGAGAGCTCGGGTCCGGCTGCTCTATACTATCGACCCGTGACATGATGAAAGTTGTCTCGGCTGCTCGGGGCCGATCTGGGTTTGCATTGAGGACAAAGCCCGCCAAGTGCACAAGACTCTCCCCGACATATGGCGAAGACGCGAAAGTCGTGCCGGCGGGGTCTTGCTTCAAAACAATTTCCGCGGCGGCTTCTTGGAAGTCTTCGGACACGCAAACCTTTCTGACACACTTGAAGGCCTCGTCGTACTGCACTGTATTGGAGAATAGTGCGTAGAAGACACTTGTTTGCATCTTGTGTCCGCCCCCCTCCGTACTTCGGATGACCTCGTTCATTCGGGAGCGGATGAAGTGTGACATTTTGTTCCAGCCCGCTTGAAGTCTTTTGCCGTCGCGGACACTGACCGTGCAGCTACCAAGAGCGTGTCGAAGGGAGCGGAACGAGACTGAAAACTCCCCCTCCAACTGTTTATTCGACGTGGCCGTGGTAACCAACTGACCACTTTTGCCGGAGCTGCCGCCAGTAGACCCCAGACATAGCGGTCGATTTAGTGTAAGATTTCGAATACTCAGGCATATTTCGGTGGAAATTTCCACTTTGCGGTTGGAATCCATGAGATACCTCGTTGCCGCCACAGCTGCATCGGCAAAAATACTGCCTGGACAAATACCAACGCCACGGACTCGATGACCCTGGATCAAGGCGCGAAGACCGGGCTCGGACGTGGAGGCCTGTAGAGAAACCTCCATCCCGCTATCGGTCGGCCCCTCTCTCAGGACGCTTTGAGCACAAGTTGAAATAATCCTGCGCTGCCCTTGTATGTTTGTGCTTGAGACTTCCGAGCCGCGTTGTTTGACATCCGTATGGGTGATCCAGAAATCCTGGAGATCCCAAGCATACGTAGGGAGTCTCAAGAGCTGAAGGCCCTTGGCGTACGGCCTATAGAGCCGACTCCAATGGATGGCGGTCCCTGTCTCAGTCAACCGAGAAAGACATTTAGACAATGACGTCCAATTATCCTTCCCGGCCTCAAGCGTTGACAAGACAGACCCTGTGACCGTAGCAGCGGATAGTGTAGCCGACACGAAGGAACCCAAGACCTGCGCAGGACCCATCTCTAACCAGATAGGGTTATCCAAATAGGTATTTGCCGCATTTACCGAGTCGACGAAGCGACATTGCTCACGCGTCTGCCTCCACAAATAACCCGGGTCGAACACTGTTGACGAGTCGCACACACTTGCCAGGAGCGTCGAAGTGATAGGGATCTTCGGCGCGGAGAATGTAACCCCGCATGCGAGGGCCTTGTACTGCTTCATCAAGGGGTCCATCTGGCCTGAGTGGAAGGCGTAGGGTATCGGGAGGAGTTTTGTGCGGGCCCCTAGGGTCTCAGCGATCTCTGCTTGCGCCCTTTCCATGTCATCCCTTGTGCCAGATATGACGGTAGACCGAGGGCTATTCGCGCAAGCAACGCTGCATGATGAGTCTTCACGCGTATCAAGCCAGGCTTGGACCGCGTCTGTGGGCGCTGACACGGATAGCATGCTATAAGAATCAGCTTGGCAGAGCTGTTCCAGCAGTAGTGCGCGACGTCCCACAAGATATAGCACGTCGGTCAGGGAAAGTACACCGGCCATGTGAAGAGCAGCATATTCGCCTAGTGAATGGCCCATAACCATCCAGGGCTCTAGGCCCGCGTCGGAGACCCATATCGCTGCAAGGGCTATCTCCAGGGTGATGACAGCCAACTGGATCTGCACGGGATTGGCGGTAGAGATTTCGAAGTCCTGGTCCGTGATGACTGAGACAAACGACGGAAATCCGTGGTCTGCGCAGATTTGTGCGCAATGATCTACCTTTCGGCGGAAAGTTGGACTCGTGCGGTACAGCTGGCAACCCATGCCGGCATAATGGGAGCCTTGTCCGGTGAACATGAACACCACGGGCTTTTTCGTAGCCGCCAGAGGCTTGGCAGGATCGTTCCCGCGGCTCTCGTCAGATTTTAGCTGTGCGATCAGGTCTTGAGTTGTCGATGCAACATAAGCTGAGCGAAGATCGTGATGTGTTCTTCTCACGTTGGCTGTGTACGCCACGTCCTGGATCCTGGCATTCGGATTATCGCATAGCCACTTGAGAAGATTGCGCTTGAAACTTCTCAGTGCAGCCGGCGTTTTGGCGGTCATAACGACAACATGGCTAGACCACTCACATGACCGCTCAATTTCCCTGTTGTCAGTTTGCCATGGTCCACTGGGATCTTCAAGTAGCAAGCACGAGTTTCCACCCGCCGCGTCAAAGTTGTTGATGAGAATTCGCCTCGGCCCGCTCTCCACGGCTTTCAACTCCTGTAGTTTTGTAGGAATTGTTATTTTGGATTTCTGGAGAAGCTGCTCCAGTTTCGGGTTGATACGATGTGGCATCCCCGCTTGCGGTGGAATAGTATTCTTTTCGAACATGATGACTGACTTCAACAGCGAGGATATACCGGCAGCCTGGGAAGCCTTGTCAGTTTTCTTCTCACTTTAACGGGTCTTGGGCCACTCACAGCCTCGCTATGTCCGATATTGGCCTTGATAGAACCGACTGCCAGTGGTCCGGAAAACACATTTGTGACGGCGGTCATCTCGGCTGGGTCGCCTATCTGTGTGCCAGTCCCATGCGTCTCGACGTACGAGACCTCGTCGGGTAAAACTCCTGCTCTTTCAAGGACATCTCGAAAGAGCTGTTCTTGTGCCGCGGCGTCTGATGTCGTGATCGATGAAGACTTGCCACTGTGGTTTCTTCCTGTGCCGGCAATCACACTACCGGGTTGTACGTTAGCACATGAATGATAGGAGGACTGAAACTTGAAATGGGCATGTTGCGACATACGCGAGGATGTTGTCGTTATGGTCGATGGCATCCTCCAGCCGCCTCAAAACGACACTGCCTACAAAATCAGCTCGACAGTAACCGTCTGCATCGTCACGGAATGTCTTGCAGTTGCCAGTCTTGGACAAAATGCCGGCCTTGCTAAGAGCACTCCATGTATGAGGATAGCCAATGATATTAGCCGCTCCGGCGACAGCCATGTCAATATCATGTGAGAGCAGACTTAAGCATGCGAGGTGAAGGCTGGATAGAGTTGATGCACATGCTGAGTCGATCGAATATGTTGGGCCTTCCCAATTCATATGAAACGCAAGGCGGCCGGCTCCAAAAGCCCTCTGCGAGCCCTGCAGGGTGTATGCATCGCAGCCTTTCAGATGGTGGGCCACATTATGCCAGTCGTCGCTGCTTTGTCCGTAGAAGACACCTATCCTCCGGGAATCCACATCATCAGATCGGCCATCAGAATACCCAGCAGTCTCTAACGCTTCCCATGCACTCATCAGAAACTGGCGGTGCCCAGGATCTATAAACATAGCTTCTCGGGGAGATATTCGAAAGAAGCGCGCATCAAAGTTTCCTGGCTTGTCCATAAAGCAGCCATATCGAGAGTTCGTGGCACACTGTGGTTTCTGCTTGGTCCTGTCGTGGCTGTCGCCTATGTACTCATCTATGTCGAAACGGTCTTCCGGTATCTCTTGGTGCAGGTCTCGGGCCTGGGCGATGATGTCCCAGAACTCGTCAAGGTTGCCACATCCCGGCCCCCTGCCAGCCATCCCTATCACAGCGATGCGACCAGAGGATGGCCTCGCACTGGGAAAAGATTGTTCTGCGAGCTCCGGAAGGACGGTAACTTGCCTGCCTGGTGCCTTTAATGACGAGACTAGGTAGTTGAGGTGGCTACTGGGGCCCATCGCCTTGACTACAATGTCACTGGTTGAGCCAAGACTCGTCTTGAGGTCACCGATGACCTTGACCACATCGAGATGTCGAGATAGGGCCTGTGACAAAACTGGTCGGAGGAATTGTCCAAAGCTCACACCAGGTCTGGTCGGCGGCTCATTTGTGCCCCATATTTTGCATCCCTCATTGACGGTGACGTTGCAGATCGGTGAAGTGCCGACGAGGTAATCAAGGTCTGTACATATCGAGAAATTAGCAACGTCGTACGCGTCCGTCCAATGAGTTGTAAGGGTTTCTTGAGGTAGTCTCAGACCCTTTCAACTGTCAAAGGACTGATATTGTTGTCATGGTCGACCACCGCAGGCCGTCCTTACAACACTTACCTGATGGTGATGTCGGGATTGAGTGTTGGAGTGAGTGTATATTCAACTCGTTCTTTGGAAGTGTATTTACGGATGGACACTCGCTTAAGAATTTCGTCAAGACAGATGGAGGGCCGATAATCTACACAGGTTGATCAGTGAAACCAGTTGTGAAAGCTGGTTGTGGTGGGGGCTATGCATATGATACTCACGGTATTCCACCGGTCTCCGGATATGGCCAGATGAGCCCTCTTCACCTCTGGGATTCCCTTTTGTTGAAAGCCAAAGTCAGCTGTTGCTATATAACATGGCTGCCAAAAGACCACTTGTTTACGATCCCATGCGTAGACTCACCATTATTATTTGGAACTGTTCAAGTTCAGCTCGCAGTTGCTCTGTCGAAATTCCAACAACTGCCCAGCCCCAGGTGCCAGCACAGTCTTCCACCGCGCGGGACCGCAGGTAGCAGAATCTACAGATCCTGCAAATAAGGCCGCCCACCCAGATACACGCCTCATACAGGCCCGCGAAGTCTTTAGCCACAGCTAATGCCGAAAGACTCAGGATTCCTCCCGAGATGCCCAACCACTCAGGTCGATCTTCTCTTGTGAGTAGGTTCGGCTCTCGCCGTACACACCTGGACAATTTAGCCTTCAAGACGCAAAAGGTTGGTATTTGAATCGAATGTGCTTACTGCAAGAGGGTCGCTGCTCTTACGGCATGGATCAAAATGGCATTGGCCACACCTGTTTGGTCAACTCTGCCACGGTACATTTCAGCCAGCTCCTGCAGGCTCTGGAAGCTTCCCAGAGTCTCGGTGACCACCGGTTCCATACCCCTCAACTCCGCCTTGACTTTGCGGTAAAGGTCGCGCATGAATGACTTCAGCCATGGCGTGTGCGCAGCACACTTTGTGGCATAGTCCATTCCATCAATATAGGGGTCTGTCTGGTCGCCCATGTATAAAATTGTTTTCTTAGTGAGCTCCATGATGGTTATGGAGGGTCTCAAGCAGCTCAATTCCGTCAGCTGAAGATGGTCATGATTCATATTTGGTGATAACCAACCATTAAGGTATTCCAAGGGTCTACAGTGCGTTCGTGAGCCTGAAGTCACGGTTGAATTCTGAGTAAGGGCCAATTTTGCGTTACACTGCATGTGGACAAGAAGCTATGAGAATTCTGCATAGACGGTCATCAGGGAACCGATATGTCGATGAAGGGGCACAACGTCAAGGACATGTTCAGCGTGCCACTACGGCTCGGACCGTCGTGTGTCGTTCATGAGAAAATCCCATACCGAGGTACTGATCACGCACCGCCCAAGGACCCCGACCGAGCCCCACACCGGATTTGTCACCGCTCACTCATACCGAAGTTCACCGACCCCACGCATAGATACGACCCGACCGGTATGGGGTGATCGTCAAGTCACGACGACGTCTCTGGCAGACTGAGTCGGCCGCGGCCCACTCAACATCTCGCTCAGCTCCGGGCTCTAGCTGCTTTGTTGTAAACCCACACGGCACGGCGGGTAAGACCGCGTAATTCCGACAATTTCGGTGCCAAAAAAAAAAGTCATATTGTTGGTATAATGTTCGTAGGTAAAGGACATTACTTGGGTAGTTAAGAATTAGTGTGGAGTTTTCCAAATGACTCTTCAATTAGGACTATCTGTAGGGCTGAATTAGCACCCTTGTCACTCTCGGCTGTATCCCGAATGCAACACTGGGATACCGAGGAAATGTTAAATCCGTCACAGTACACTAGTTGGCTAAAGTTTATAATGTGGGTCATTCAGTAGGAAACATGGGTACCTACGTTTACACCACCGACTCCCCTGGCTCAAGCTCCGAGCGCTCGGAGTGTGCGTTCGGAGTGCGCGCTCGGAGCACCGGTCGCTCTGATACCAGGCTTCCGATGTGAGACCGGGGCAGAACCGCGAGGTCGGCAATTTCAGTACAGCAAGTTTCCCCGGTACGTGACTGCGCCAGAAGATCTGTCCCATGAGAGAACGGGAACAAAATATTGAGAACAAACAAGAAAGCCGGCATGTTCATGACGAACCCTGCTAATTCAGACTCAGTTTTGCCATTCTCCAGTCAGGTTGCTGTCAGCAATACGCCCTTGCCACTAAGCCGACATGGATATCGACAAACTGCTTTCAAATCTAAACATAACGAGTCGCGATGTGATCATTGCAACATTTGGTGCGGTATGTGTAGCTAGACATCAGTATTCAGTTTTTGTTCTGTCCCCTCAACTGACTTGATCAGGCCATCCTATGGGTTGTTGCACTTGCAATCTACCGAGTGTTCTTTCACCCACTTCGTAATTACCCTGGTCCAATTCTAAACCGCATTACTGAATATCCTTTCGTCATCGCCGGTATCAAAGGAGAACTGCCGTACTACACGGACGCCCTGTTCAAGAAGTATGGGCCAGTGGTTCGAATTGGGCCCAATAACCTAGGCTTCATCAAGGGCAGTGCGTGGAAGGACATCTACGATGCTCGCCACAAGGACCAGTTTGAGAAGGCTTATGAATATTACCGCGAGACCAACGAAGGTCCCATAAGCATGGTCAATGCCGCACACCCGGAACACGATAGGTTGCGCAGATGGGTCGCCCCGAGGTTTTCTGAGCGGGGTATACGGGAGCAGGAGACAATGATCAGAGGATATGTCGACTTGCTAGTGAGACGCCTTCACGAGAACTGCGGAGACGGCCATACTACCCTCGATCTCCGAGATTGGTGTAAGTTCTGCACCTGGATTTTGAACTTCTTCCTTGTTCGCTTGTGAACTGATTCTGGGCGTCTCAGACAACTTTTGTACTTTTGACATTATCGGAAAATTTGCTTTTTCAAGCGACTTCGGTTGCCTTGAATCCTCCAGGTACCATCCATGGGTCAGGCTTGTGGTTTTCCAGCAGCGGGAAATCGAGTGGATCACGGAAATGAAGCGCCAAGGCTTGACATGGGTCGTCGCAGTAATTAAGAAGATCTTTGCGAAACACAAGCAGGAGTTTCTGGGCTATACAGAGTATGTGTTCTCTCTATTTCACAGATCGGTCGTGCGGTGTCCTTGACGAAAGTGCTGATACGTGAGCAAGGAAAAAGCTCGAAGAACGGATGCGATTAGGCAGTCAATCCGACGTTATGGAGGGTATCCTCAGTAACAAGGATGGAATGGTATGCCGGTACTTCCCAAGATGAATTCAGCCGGAAGCTTATTTATCATATCCAACTGACATATAAATAGCAACTCGACACAGAGCGGCTGGTGCAAAACTCTACACTATTCATCGCTGCTGGGTCTGAGACCACTGCAACATTGCTGACTGCAACGACATACTTCCTTTTGACAAATCCAGTCTACTACGAGAAAGTCGTCTCTGAAGTTCGATCGTCATTCACGGATGCGGCAGACATCACGCTTGTCTCAGTCTCAAAGCTATCCTGGATGTTGGCGTGTCTGAAGGAGTCGAACCGAGTGTTCCCGGTCGTCCCATCCTGGCTGCCGCGTCGACTGGTGAAAGGCAATGCCGTGATTGGTGGTGATGTCGTTCCCGAAGGCGTAAGTGTTCCCAGCCTTGAACTTCCGCAGCGCACCAGCCGGGAAACAACCGAATCCTGAACCTGGCATTCTAACCCCTGCATCAATTGATAGACCGTCGTCGCGACTTGGCCAATGGCGGCGAACCACAGCGAGCTGAACTTTGCCCACCCTGACGAGTTCCACCCTGAGAGGTTTCTCGGAGACGAGCGCTTTGCAGGCGATGATATGAGCGCCTTTGAGCCTTTCAGCTACGGCCACGCAGATTGCCTGGGCCGCAATCTGGCTTACGCTGAAATGCGCTTCATCCTCGCCAGCATCTTGTTGAACTTCGACCTGAGACTCGGCGAAGACAGCACTAGCAGTTCATGGCCCAAAGACCAAAAGGCCTATATTATCTGGCGTAAGCCGGAGTTGAACGTGTATCTATCGCCTGTAAAGTAGACCGGAACGGGCCGAGGCGCCTTGAGATCACAGTTCTCACACTGGACAAGACTGAAAACCCCACTCACTGCTTTCTGGCAACCAATAGAGCACCCAATTGTTCGGAAAGTAATATCAACTTCATTCCCTAGCCGATAGCCGGTTGTACTGCGCGCTGTCGGGCGAGTTTGCGAAGGGAGAAGAGGCTTCCGTCGACGGGTACCACATGATTGAGTTCCTCTCCGCGATTGAAACAAGGATGGTATGTAGTTAACTTAGTTGAGTCCTCTGAGTCTGCGAAAATGCATAACCAAACCAATGGGAGACCTAAACATCTACGCGGTACAAATTTGCCATTGACAAGGAATTTTTCCTGTGTGCATCTTTCTGTCAGGCCCCTACATATGCAGTCTACTTAATGAGAGTACTGCAATCAGTCACGTTGACAATATAGGCTTAAGCGACATTATCTTGTATAAGTTGAGAACCTGATTTCACAGCTTGAATCCAACGCTCAACCTATTTTCCAGGGCAACGTTCGCCCACCGAGTTTTTCAATTAACCTACCCAGTTTCAAACATACGCGAACTTATATTTTCCTGAGCATGGCCGTTTCTCAATGAAAAAAGCCTTGTTTTTTAAGAAAAGGGCTTGAATAAAAAATGATGTTATTGGAAGCAACATGTAGCTTGTCTATTATTCGTATATTTTACATTCCTTATTTATTATCCCAAAAAGCTCATATTAGGTGCGTGTATGCTTGAAGCTGGGTGGGCAGTTCTGACAAGCCCGGGGGGGGGAGGGGCGGCGTCCCCTTCTACTGCGGCAGGTGCTTATGATTCACAAACAGCCCAATTGAATGAACCTGTTTGCACCTATCACATTTCTGAGGCGAGTGGCGCACATGAGACGGTAATTGCAGATTCATTTGACTGATGCATTTGCTATCACCGTTGGTCACTGTGATTTTGAACCCCCAGGGAGGACAGTACGACTTTACATCTTGTTCGAAAGTTCAGGGCCAGACGTACGTGTACCGGCCGCCCGTCCTTCTCTGCCAATTGATGCAGCCTCTCCACTAACGAATTTAACCGCCTCGCACGTACTGTTAGCAAGCTATTGAAAACGCAACGCTCGTCCTCCTCGTCCAGATTTGACGACCCGAGGTATTGGCCAAAATGCCTCGGTTTCCCGTTCTTGGTCTCATGCTCTGCTGTCCTCGTCCAAGGTCTCGCATTGTCCACGACCTGTCGCTCAGCCTCCACAACTTTCAGGGCGAGATGTTCCAACCCGGCTACCATCATGTCGCAAATTGACATGAGCAAGGTAACTTGCTGAGCATGTTCGCAATTTGCACGGCAAGCGAGTAGTTCCTCGTACCCTTCTATCCCTCTCTTCAGGCACTGCAACATTTCTGCTAGTGACACAGAAGTCAGGCCTCTCGCAGCCCATTGTAGTCTGATACAGACGTCTTCCTGCTGCTGGAGGGCTTTAGAAAGGCATGTGCACGGTTCATTGCCCGGAACGTTAGATTGACTTTGAGGTTCAAGTCTGAAGGGATTATCGTCATCCACACCCAACAGGTGGGACAAGTCGTCTGATCCACTTGAGGAGGTCCACTGCGGCGTGGGGAGTTGGACGATGTCGGAACTGACTGTGGTTGATAGTATATTAATGTCCGGCCCTGACGTTGAAATAGCTATATTTATAGAGACGTTAGAATTCTGTGATGAGTCTGCCGGTGGTTGCATTCGAACTCCAAAGATTTCCATGATTTAATGAATGTCAACCAGGAGGCGATGGCTACGGCGCTCAAACATTGCAGCACCCTAGCGAAGCGCATGAGTTGAGGCAGGAGCCATAACTCACTTGCGTTGAAAAGAGATTGATACAAGTCTTCTGAAAAGACAGTGGCACTGTCCGCGGACGCGGGGGAAGTATCTCTTCTACTGAACGGTGTACAATGTAACCCGCGGCGTTTATTTCCGTGACCGTTGTGTGGCTGTTCCGGGCCGTCACCCAACACCTTTTCAAGGGTCTGGGAAGTCGAATCCAGGAGATTTGGCATGATCACATTATCAATGCTTGAAGACCTTGATCCGGTCTGGTAGTAGCAATCCAAACCGTGCAAACGACATCTCTGACAGCATTCGTCTTCCCCAGTACACTTGAGCTAATTGATGCAACAAATGTCAGCTGGTTCTCGTTCAGAGATGAGAGGTATTTATAGGCCACCACTCCGATCTTAGTAATTTGAGAACGGGTTCAGAATGAACAAACCTTTTTGGACCGACAAGCATTGCAGGCGACCCGGGTCAGAGGACCCCTGCGTCTTCTTTTGTGTTGGGTGTTTGGTGGGGATTGATCACTTTGAACCAAATCATCCAACAACATGGCGAAACAAGTTTTTTTCTGGATTTATATCCCTTTGCCTTGCCTCTGAATTGCGATTTCTTCGATTTGTGGTTGTCACAATGAGAGCATAAGCGATGATAACGATTCAGCCTTGGAGGGACAGAGCAACAAATTTTGTATCTCAAGCTGAAATTCACCGTTGCGAATATCTATCGGCATTTCGCATTACCCCCGAGCCGGTACAGGGGGGGGGCGGGCTGAAAGGTCCCCATCGTCACATGAGGAATCCGCCGCCCTCTTTGTCGAGGCATGTCTCTGGTCGAATGTTGCCCAGACATTTACGACTTCAGGAGTGTCGATTCCTACGTTGAAGTGTTCCTTACTAAGCGGCGAACATATCTTTTCTAGAATTCCGGCCAGGTTAGCACCAAACCAAGACCGTGCGATTCATTACCTGCCCACTATAAATATCAGGGGGGACTCTGATCTTCAGGACGAAATACCCTTGATTTCGAATCGAAGAGCTGAAATACGGGAGATAAGGAGAGTACAAGCAATGGTGTCATGAAGGAACATTGATTATGGAGTTATTATTGTGGAACACCGAATGGCTGCGTAAGCCCGGTAGAAACGGGTCTGTGGATACATATATGGGGCTTCAGACCGTTTTGACTCAGTCTCACCTCTTGGGTGCACCCGACAAGACCACCATGGCGCTTACCGGCAATCTTCGCTACATTGAAAGCGGTGTATCCCTTTCTTAACAAGAATAGCACACACATAAGATGAGCTGAGATGAATGAGCCGACGAGTCAATAAAGCAATGCCTTCGGCCTCCACGGCTAGCACGGAATTCGGTTGTTCGGACTCGGCCAGTGGTCTCTCCGGCATCGACCGGGAGTTACTGCTGAGGCATTTCATATTCGGAATTGAAGTTGCGAGAGATGAGATCGTCACAATGGCTCGTGTCTGGAGCCGTCAAGGATCGAGGACTGCAGTGCTGAACCGTGCGTCTCGGAGCGTGTTGGTCGGAGCCAGATGACATCCAACCCCGTGGGACGTGTGCTTTGCTTACCTAGGTACCTATATTGGTGTTTGGTAACTAGGAGTTGCTTCGGACGCCGATAGAGATTGCCAGGGAGTTCCACAGATGATATCACCGCAACAAGTCGTACGAGAGACTCCATCAATAATTCCTTGTGCCGAACCGTCTTGTGCTTCCAAGAGACCCCGATATCACTGTCTTAAAACCCGCATATTTGTTGGGCCCTTCCTGGACAACTTGAGCAAGCTCGGCCTCAGTGGTAAAAGTCATTCGCTGAAGCAATGTCACAAACTACAGAGGGTCGTTCCCCCATCGCCATTATTGGCATGGCATGCCGCTTCCCGGGGGATGCTACCTCGCCATCGAAATTCTGGGATCTTCTGAGAAATGGCAAAGGTGCGTACTGGCAACGCTACAACTAGAGTTGCGGTGGGAATAGTGTGATTAGTAGTCTTACAAGCTTCAAGATGCCTACACTTCCGATTCCACGAGATGGAACTCAGACGCCTTCTACCACCCAAAGAGCGGTCGCTTGAACCGGCTTGTCACAAAGGGCGGTCACTTCCTGCAGCAGGATCCTTATGCCTTTGACGCAGCATTTTTCAACATCCCAGCAGCGGAAGCAATGGCCCTCGACCCCAAGCAGCGTCTCACGTTAGAGGTCACCTATGAGGCCCTGGAGAACGCTGGAATTCCGTTGCAAAAGGTCGCCGGGACTCAAACGGCTTGCTATATTGGGTCCGCCACCAGCGACTACAGAGACATGTTGACCCGCGATTTCAACAATTACCCAAAGTACTATGTGGTCGGGGAGGCAGATGAGATGGTTTCGAACCGAGTTTCTCACTTTCTGGATCTGCATGGCCCCAGCGCTACAATACAGACCGCTTGCTCCTCTAGCCTTGTGGCCACACACCTTGCTTGTCAAAGTCTGCAGGCGAACGAGTCGGACATGGCAATCACCGGAGGCACCACGCTGATACTGAGCCCTGACCTCACAGTGCAGCTCAACAACCTCTCAGCCCTCAACCCAGACGGCCACTCAAGATCGTTCGACAAGGATGCGAATGGTTATGCTCGTGGCGAGGGCTCCGGCATCCTAATTCTCAAGCGGCTTGATAAGGCGCTCCGTGACGGAGACAATGTCCGCGCCATTATTCGCGGGAGTGGAGTCAACTCCGATGGGTGGACACAAGGCATAACTATGCCGTCAGGACCGGCGCAGGAGGCTCTAATCAGAAGCGTGTATGAGAAACATAGCGTTGATTTCGCCTCTGTGCAATATGTGGAGGCCCACGTAAGTGACAGTCGCAGGCCGGTCATGGCGTAGATGCGATCAGTGGAGTGCTGACGATGTGTGTCGTGGTTATAGGGCACTGGCACCAAGGCCGGTGATCCAATCGAGACAGCAGCCATTGCAAGAAGCATTGGTTCAAGTGCAACAGAGTCTCGCAAGCTCTGGATAGGGAGCGTGAAGCCGAATGTAAGTGGATCGAGAAGTTTCAACTGCATCCAAAGGCGTGGCACGAAAAAACAGCTAACCCACCATTGTTTTGGGTATAACAGATCGGCCATCTGGAGGCCGCGGCGGGCGTGACGAGCATCATCAAGGGCGTACTGGCAATGGAAAATGGGATGATACCTCCCAACATTCACTACTCACAGCCGAACCCCGCCATTCGTTTCGACGAGTGGAATATGGCGGTACCCACCAAGCTTATGCCTTGGCCGCCAGCGAAGGTGAAACGAATGAGTATCAATGGATTCGGAATTGGCGGTACGAACGGCCATCTCGTGCTTGAAGGGTTCAATCCAGCACATCGGTTAACTCAGCAGGAGCCACCCCTAAATCGGAAAAGGCTCTTTGTCTTCAGCAGCAGTGATCAGGCGGGTCTTCGACGTGTTGGCGAGGCCTTGGTGGAGCACCTGGATGCCCGAGGCCCGGAGGTATCGAGCCCGGAGTATCTGTCCAATCTCGCCCACACCCTGGCAAAGTCGCGATCTGGACTCTCATGGCGGGCGAGTCGCATCGCAGACAGCGTCTCCCAGCTCCGTCACGAATTGTCCGAGACTGCTGGCGGGCTAGAAGAAACTGCCACCCGAGTGGCCGGCAACCCCCCGCGCATAGCATTTATCTTCACCGGACAGGGAGCCCAATGGGCCGGGATGGGCGTGGAGTTGCTGCAGGCCTACAGGGTCTTCCGGGAATCTGTTGCTCGATCTATCGCCTTATTGTCATCAATGGGGTGTTCGTGGGATCCCGTGACAGAGCTCCAGAGACCCAAAGAGACATCTCGACTGAAGTCGCCTGAGATCAGCCAGCCGATTTGCACCGTACTGCAAGTAGGGCTGGTGGATTTGCTGAAGTCATGGGGAGTGACACCCAGCAAGGTCGTTGGCCACTCTAGTGGGGAGATAGCTGCTGCATACTGCGTCGTAAGTCTCACTCTTTTCACAGGAAGAGGCGTCGAGGTACACCCCAACAGTGACTGACCGAGTATTTAGGGCGCCTTGACACATCGTGACGCGATAGCAGTTGCGTACTTCCGAGGGCAGGTCTCTGGCGGGCTCGTCGGACTGAATAGTGGCATGATGGCAGTCGGATGCTCGCCGGAGCGGGCGAAGAAGCTCCTACTGGATCAACAAGAGATGATCGGAAACAAGGTTACAGTTGCCTGCATCAACTCACCAGGCAGCGTAACCCTCTCTGGCGACGCGGCGGCGCTTGACAAATTGCGTGCTGATCTCGAAGAGGAGAAGGTGTTCGCAAGAAGGCTCCAGGTCGATGTTGGGTATCATTCGAGCTATATGCAGGGCGCGGCCATGGAGTATTCCGACTCCATCTCGGACATCGAGCCCCAGCCGTCGGACAACCAAAGCGCGTCCATCTCGTTCATATCAAGCGTCACGGGCCAGGAATGCACCAATGAAATGCTGGGACCTTACTACTGGGTTCGAAATTTGATTTCGCCAGTTCTCTTCTCACAAGGTCTCGAAACATTAGTGCGTGGGCCATCAGGTGCAGCACATGAGAGTCCCGGTGTATCCGTGGACCTCCTGGTTGAAGTTGGGCCACACAGTGCACTTGGAGGTGCCGCTGAGCAGATTCTATCACAACACGGAATCACCAACATTGGATACCAGTCCGTCCTGACCCGTTTCCAGAATCCAGTCGATACCAGCCTTCAGCTGGCTTCGCACCTGTTTTCACTGGGCGCACCACTTGACATCCAAAAGGTTAATGGAGACTCTGAATGCGAATTGCTGATGGACCTCCCTCCATACGCCTGGAACCACTCGAAGTCATTCCGTTGCGACTCCCGAACTACGAGGGAGGGCTTGTTCCAGAAACATCCCACCCGCAGTCTTCTGGGTGCCCCAGTCCCAATGATGGATGAGACCCAACACGTGTGGCGCGGCTTCCTGACCCTCGAAGACGAGCCCTGGCTGCGAGGACACATGGTCGGGAGCACTGTCGTGTTCCCAGGCGCAGGCATGGTGAGCACTGTGCTCGAAGCGGCACAACAGTTAACGGAGCCCGGCAAGACACCTCGGGCCTTCCGCCTTCGTGACGTGACTCTCCCTGCGTCGATGGCGCTCTCAGATGGGACACCAACAGAGGTCATTGTCCACATGAGGCCATGGCTTCCGTCGTCTCTGGGCTCAATACCAGCTACGTGGTGGGAGTTCACCATGTCCTCCTGTGTTAGCGGTGATCAACTCCGGGACAATTGTCGGGGTTTCCTTACGATTGACTACGAGGACACGAGCGAGCAGATGGCCAGCGAGGATGCTGAGATCGAGGCGGCCCGGGCCGTTGAGTATCATGCCACCCTCGCCAAGTGTCCCATCTCGTGTAGCAAAGAGAAATTCTACGGTGCGATGCACGCTGCCTCTTGGAATTATAGTGACGCTTTCCAAGGGGTAGAGAGGTGCCGCGTTGGTGAGACTGGAAATGGAGCCTTTGACGTCACGATCCACGATATTGGGGAAACATACAGCAAAGGACATCTTGAGAGACCATTCCTCATCCACGCCGCAACACTCGATGCCATGTTTCAAGGTCTTCTGAGCAGCACATGGGCAGGCGGTGATGACGGCGGCTTCAAATATGGCAAGCCTTACGTACCTACCCAGATCGGCGAGCTCGAGATCTCGGCCAGCATTCCTGGGGATGGTGAGTTGACTAGCTATTCCTAAACTTGACGCTCGCGATACTAACAGCACGTCGCAGTCGGGTATACGATGTCTGGCTTTTGTACATCCAGACCATATGGGTTTACAGACCTGTCGACCGATATCACCATATTTGACCGAACAATCTCCAAAATACTCGTAAATATTAAAGACTTTCGGGTATCGGAGATGTCAATGGACACGAATGCGTCCAGCGGCGACAGGTCAAGTACCGAGGTGGACCCAGTGGACACAACAGCTGTTGTACGCTGGAACTATGCTTTGGACTTAATGACTCCGGAGGATATCAATAAGGCGGTTGGACAAGTAGCATCGCAAGACAGACTTAACAAGGTATGAAGTCTAGGCCCTGTCCCGAGTATATCGCTCTGTGGCGTGTGTCATTTCATGGCTAACAACATCAATAGATCCTGGAGATGTTACTGCATAGTTTACCTGGATCCACTATCCTTGAGCTTGTCCCGGACTACGTTAGCATTAGCCATTCCGCTATCTCGAATCTGCCCGACGGGCTTGTTACTTCAAACAGAGTCCACTTTGCTGTCGGAAGCCAAGATCACGAGCCAGGCAAGCAGGGTCACAAGCTCGGTCAGCCCTTCCAGCTGGGCGACGCGGCCAGCACCGTGCCTGCAGACACCCCACTTGCCGATATTCTGATCGTTTCGTCTCTTGCCGCCGAGCAGGGGAATCTTGACGGGGCTCTGAGACGTGCCGCAAGTCTGGTCCAGCCGGATGGCGTCGCGCTCGTGGCTTCAAACACCGACGTCACAAGGAACATCATGCATGAAACCGGGTTCCGGATCGTTTGCAGCATCGACGACGATGTCGACCCGGTGTTTTACTTGACCCGGACCAAAGAGGAGCATGTGAACGGTGTGAACGGCGTCGGCACGCCAGAGCGCCGGGCCACACTTCTGTTGCCGCACACGCAGACAGAGGCGCATATGATTTTCTCGGAGTCGCTGAAACACAAATTGGAAGCCAAGGGCTATTCCTCAGTAACTAAGACCCTGGTTCAAGTCTCAGAGGGCACGGAGCCAGAGAGCGAGGTTCTCGTCTCTCTCCTCGAGCTCGAGAAACCTGTTTTCGACAACTTGTCCTTGGAGGAGTACAATGGTATCAAGTCCATCTTCTCTAAGTTTGAGCGGATTCTTTGGATCACAGGGGGTGATGACCCTGCCTACGGTGTCATCGATGGCTTGTCGAGGTGCGTGGGAAGCGAGACGCAGGGCATCACGACTCAAGTACTGCACCTGAGCCAAGGCACCGGCATTCACCACGGCCCCAGCCTAGCAGCACGTATTGTCACGACAGACTCCGCCAGGGAAGACGAGTACCGCGAACATGACGGGCTGATGCAGGTGGCGAGGATCCATCGGAGCACCGCTGAGAACGAAGCCATCCGGCATCACCTTCAGGACTCCGTCCGCGAGGGTACGATTGGACCGGACGAGGCACTCAGGCTCACTGTCGGAAAACCCGGCCTCCTCGATACTCTGCACTTTGTGCAGGATGACCGCCAGCTCGAAGACCTGGCTGACCATGAAGTGGAAATTCAAGTCAAGGCGACGGGTATCAATTTCCGGGATATCATGGCAGCCATGGGATTTATTCCCATGACAGTGCTGGGCCTGGAAGGGAGTGGCATCATTACCAAAATTGGTGCCCAGGCAATTGGGCATCTCGAAGTCGGCGACCGTGTGAGCTTCTTGAGCCTTGGGGCGCACGCTACCAAGAGCCGAACGGACTACCGCCTCGCGGTCAAAATCCCGGACAGCACATCCTTCGAAGAAGCAGCCGCCTTGCCCGTGGTGTTCCTCACAGCGTACCATGCGCTGATGAGCGTCAGCAGGCTGCGCAAGGGACAATCCGTGCTCATCCACGCCGCCGCGGGTGGTGTAGGCCAAGCGGCTATACAGATAGCCCAGCACTTGGGCTTGGTTGTCTACGCCACGGCCAGCTCACAAGAGAAGCGGACGTTTCTCGCAGAGACTTTCCAAATTCCCCAGGAGCACATTTTCTACTCGCGTGATGCAAGCTTCGCCAAAGGCATCATGCGTGTCACAAAAGGCCGCGGGGTAAACTGCGTCCTCAATTCCCTCTCGGGCGAGCTTCTCAGGGCTTCGTGGCAGTGCCTCGCCCCCTTCGGCACATTCATCGAGATTGGCCTTCGGGACATTCTCGACAACACACAACTGGATATGCGCCCGTTCGCCAAGGGTACCACATTCACCTTCCTGGATGCCTTTGGCTTGCTCAAGGAAGACCCCGACTTCCTGGGGCAAATCTTCAACGAATCGTTCGACCTCATCCGTCAGATCGGCCTCAAGCCACCAAGTCCACTCACGGTGCTGCCGATCGGGAAAGCTGGCGATGCCTTCCGCACCATCCAGCAAGGCAAGCATCGTGGCAAGATGGTGCTATCTTTCCAGGAGGACGCCCCGGCTCCAATACTGAGGAAGGCTCAAGACTCCCTTCGGCTTGATCCGGATGCCACGTACTTGCTCGTGGGCGGGCTGGGCGGCCTTGGCCGCAGTCTCACGCGCCAATTCGTTTCGTCTGGCGCGAGGAACATTGCTTTCCTCTCGAGATCCGGCGGGGACAGCCCGGAAGCGCAGGCGCTGGTGGATGAGCTATCTGTCGCACGAGTGATGGCGTTCAGGGGCGATGTGACAGACGGGGCTTCGTTCCGCACGGCTATGGACCAATGCGAACAGGAGCTGCCGGCTATCAAGGGCGTAGTACAGATGGCGATGGTACTTAGGGATACCGTATTCGAGAACATGTCCCACGACTGGTGGGAAACCGGCCTCAAACCCAAAGTGCACGGTACGAGGAATCTCCATGAATACTTCGGCTCCACCCGGCCGTTGGACTTCTTCATTATCTGTTCATCGATCTCCGGTATCACCGGCAACCCGGGTCAGGCGCAGTACTGCGCAGGCAATACCTACCAGGATACACTTGCCCATTACCGCCGCTCGAAGGGCCTCAAGGTTAGTACTCTGCATCCTCTGTCGTCTCTTTAAAATAACACAATCATGCCACTAACACTCAAGCAGGCGACGTCAGTCAACCTGGGTATCATGAGAGACGTGGGTGTGATCGCGGAACAGGGAGTGACTGGACACTACAAAATATGGGAGGAGGCCCTCGGTATCCGCGAGTCGACATTCCACGCCTTCTTCAAGGGCCTCATCAACCGCCAAAAGCACGAGGACCCGCACCAATGGCCACCGGCCCAGGTCATCACCGGACTCGGCACGGCAGACGTCATGGCCGCGTTCTGCTTCGAGCAGCCCTGGTATTTCAGCAAGCCACGGTTCGGGCCCCTGGCCATCACCAGCTCCGCTGCGGCGGCTTCCGGCCCCGGCAACTCGGCTAATTCATCAATCGCGTCCAGGCTCAAGGAGGCGGGCAGCAAGGAGCACGCTGTGGAGATCATCACCGAGGGGTTGGTTGGCAAGGTGGCTGAGATCCTCCAGATGCCGGTCTCTGAGGTTGACCCGGAGAGACCCATGTACCGCTACGGCGTAGACTCGTTGGTCGCGCTCGAGGTGAGGAACTGGATCAGCAAGGAGATGAAGTCCAGCGTGGCGCTGCTCGAGGTGCTTGCTGCTGTGCCTATGAAGGTGTTTGCTGCTACTATTGCCGATAAGAGCAAGCTCTTGGCCTTTGAGGCGGCCTAATGGGCCACAAATATTGGCTACTCAGAGCAGTGTGTTGATCAGATCCCATCACCACGGGCGGGGTGGGAGATACTCACAACTATGAGGGGGCATTAAGAGTATATCGTGCAAAATCTGCTCCGTGGAGGGCCGTCCATCAAGTTTTGCCCACCGGGTGTAGCTACTCATGAACAGGGTTCCGACTATACTCTGTCGCTATTCTCTGTACGTACGTTGTTAGCTGCTAAGGGTGGGCACTGACTCCTTACGAGTGGAGCTGTGCTGCCTGGAAAAAGGACCCACCGATGACGACCAGTAGTGCTACAAATAGACAATGATACCTAGGTAGTTGATCTCAGATATACAGGGTTACAAAAGGACAGATGACACTCTGCCAGTTGCGGTGATTGTATAAATGATGCGCCGGTGTGATCTCTGCGTTTTCCTGTCCGAATCACTGCATTATTCACTGTTTACCAGCAGAGACCCCATCCTCCTAGTTATGAGTAGCCTGATTATCTCACAATCCATTCCAGACTCATCTTGTTAGTGGTCCGCCATTTACCATACCAAATTCATCCCGTTGAGTTCAACTCCGTTCTTATTGGGCCAAATCTTCTCTTGGGCCAGTCATTGGGGTCAGGAGTGCTCCAGGTTTCAATTGTGCATGTTCCATTTTTGTGTTGCGTAGTCAACCATAACTCCTGTTGGCTTCCTGCTCGACCATGACCTTGTCTTGCCCGTCGTCCGACTCCACCAACACCATGGGTGAACCCGCGGGTTCCTTCAAAACGAGCTCCAAATTTCCCCCGGAATTGACCTCCCTCACAAAAGCCCGCAGTTTCCACGTCTGCCAATTGCTGATCCCGCTCCCAGCATTCTGCAACAATGGACTCGGCCGTGTCGAAATTGCCAGTGCCACGAGCTCCCCCAGCTCCGACCACGCCCTGCTGCACCAGCCGTCACCAAAGACAAGTAACAGGAGGTGAGCGTAAGCAAGCATCAAGTGTACCAATAGGACACTCATCGAGAGCTTAATAATTGAACCCTCGAATTTGTAAGCATGCGATTGATGGAAGAGATTGTAATCGAGCTTGGTCCACTCGCCCGACTGTAATGCGCCGAGTCCATGGAGGTCCGTCGCCGCATGATATCCGAATTGAGACTGCGTTCGCCTCAGAGAATCCGTCAAATACAGCGTGTGTGCCAGAGTCAAGCATTTGGGCCCCAGGGCAGGCGTCACGTTTCGACTGCAGTAGAACTGCATGAAATCGAAGGGCCTCGTGGCGATGGACTTTGAGGTAATAGTGAGATTGGCGTTTAGCGAGTTTCCATATTCGGTGGTGATGTTTATCACGGGGCTGGTTGTCGTCGTGGCGTCTGATCCAGTTGCGGCCCGTATGGATTCCATGGGCACTTCCGAGCGCATAAGGGTCGTGTATGGTGCAGTGATCCATAGTTCAGAGGTGATCCACCTAGCGTCGACTAAGCAAAGGTAGGTTACAGGGTCACGGGAGAGGCTGAGGCTGTGTATGAGCAATGCAGTGGAGGCTACGGTCCCATTGTGGAGTAGGCGGGACACATCGATATAAGTAGTGGACGACGTCTCCTCGCTCTCCATCTGAGAGATCTTTCCCAGCAGTGCCCTGTCTGGTGAAATGGTGAACGGTGGAATTGAACCCCAGTGGTTGAACTCGATTGGACTGACTTTCGTTGGGCCGTCATGCAACACAGTGCTGCATTGCATCGAGACCGACGGTTGGCGCCACGCTAACTCAGCTTTTTTTGAGTCGAACGATTGGGCCGAGATCATGAACATGCGAGATGATTATGAGATCCAAGTGCGATATCGATCAAACATTTTCTGGGTAACAAGCGCCAACGGCGAAGTAGACTGAGCGGCAACCGATTGGCAAATGATGTCGAGGCAATCGATTCCGTCATTGATAACATCTTCAATGGTTGTATTCAGAACCCTGGATATGTTCAGACAAGTCAGGACCTCGCAGCCGTCCAGATTCTTCTCTTGATACGCCAATGGAAGTGAATCAACGGCGGCGCCATCAACCACAGTTATATTGGCAGTTGCTCCCGAGCTGCCATTAACCAAAATCTGATCCAGGCCGGATAAGATGTTCCCGAATCTGTCGGAGAAGCCGCTTGTATCGAAGCTGGCGTTTCTGGCGCTGTCGGACCCAAACTGACCGTCTATAAGCAACGGAAATAAATCGTCGAATGACGCTCCAATATAGATCATATCGTTCTGGCCTTGCCTTCTGAATTGGATCATAGCATTGTCGTCTTTCGGGACCTTCCACCAATCATATTTGGGAATCATCAGTACTCCTGAACTGGGACCAGCCAGCAATGCCAGGATTGATACAAGAATCGTCAATAAGATTGTGAGAAGCTCCGGCCCTGTCTTGAGCGTGAATTTGGCCGATGATAAGAAGGGAGCTTGAAAGAGGGAGGAAGGGTCCGAAATGCGAAATGGGGAGACAAGGAGACCGAACGAGACTCCTCGACTTGTCAAGAGATGATACCGGATCCGATGGAAAAGAATATCGACAAGTGAAGTAACAATTAAGGACTCATCTGTTTAATGTCAACGATTTGTGACTCGGCATGAAATAGTAAGAAGAGTAGCAGCACCGGGAGATCTTTGCTTACGGAGCTTGGCAGCGAAGAGCAATGCCTTCAGCTGAGTATCGCTCGCCCTCCACTGGAAGCCCCTGAGGTAAAGCCCAAAAAGAACCAACGTGGTCACGATTGGCGTGAAGTGCATCAAGAGAAAATGACTCAATGCTAGCTTCCTGTTTTTGACCCAAACAGTTTTTGGCTCCTCCATTGCGTTGCTCAAGTCGACTTCCCGTCGAGTCGCACTCGTATCAGTTTTGAGTCCATCTTTAAAACTGAAGGGCCCCTGCCCCAGGGAGTAGCGGCTGACAAGTGTCGCTGGATCAGAGCTTGTTGTGTGTATGGTCTCGTTGTCTTCCTCGGACCTAGGGGCGGATACCGGGTCGGCACTCCTGTCTGCTGCCGAAGATAGGGAGCATGGTGATGGAGATCTTGGCGGTGTGGATGCACGCATATCGAGTAGTTATCTAGACGGAGATGTGAAGAATAAGATGGCGCTTAGAGAATCCCATCCGGGACGGATTAGATTGTGGACGGGTGGCCGAGGCCTTAAATCTTAAAAGGAAACGTCGTGGGGGTTTTTTTCTATGCAAACTGATTAGGTTGGTGAGGGGCGGCATTTCCAAAGTCTTGTAGATTGTTTGTAGCCTAGAGTGAGGATCTCACTCATTTCAACTGGTATTACAGACACCAACATGTTGCTAAGACCTCAGCTCGAAGGCTGTGTGCCCTGGGGGCCATGCCATCTCAGCAAAAAGGTTGCACCTGCAGGCATTATGCGTGCTGACTGCAGGTGCTTGTTTGAAACTGTCAATTAATAATGGCATTGTGGAACATCACCGCCAGACTTGACCAGAATAATTCACCGAGGCTGCAATAGATATATTTAGCACAGCCGAATGCGATATTCCTTCCCATGGGGCTGTGCTGTCCAGGCAACATGTTAGGGCACACTCTGCTATGGGGCATGGGCTCGAGTATAGTGGGCCTACAAACGGGCGCTACTCTCGCGCCGTAAGGAAGTAGCGAGAGTGCAAGGAAGGAATAGCGCAGAGATAAGGAACGAGTTGTCCATAACAGAGGGGGACAGGGTAGTTCAGGAGAAAATGGAAAAGAGGCCAAGTCTAGGGTGACCTATCCTTACGATAGGTATACTGCTTCCCCGCCACTATTTTGCTACTCAGCTGCTATCCTAGGGTACCTATGTATACCCTATGTATACCAATTCACTCTGCTTGGATTCAACAACCCTTAAACAACACTCATCACATAGCGTGTAGGCTCTTGCATGCGAATGTTGGGATTTTGAAGGTTTAGAATTTTATGTATCTCCGTTCTGCTCTCATGAACTCGGTTCATCCAACCAGGTCCAGGGCGATGCAAACCAAATCAATCATGGAAACGACGACGGAGAAGAAAAGTAGCAAATCATTGAGCAACCGGCCATGTCAATTGACTGCCTTCTGGTGGCGGGTTGAATGTCTATCTCAGAATTTCAAGACATCCTGAAGTCAGGCATAACCGAATACACTGCATGAGCGCCTTCGTGAATCCATGCCCGTGAAGCCGACGGTCTACAGCTCCTTCCAGTAATTTCCCTTGCACGAAACACCAAATTGGGTCCATCGTGAGACGCGGTGAAGCCGTCGTAGAGTTGGAACTCTTTCTCCCGCTCCCGACCAGGTCTACTGCCCGGTTTACCAGCACTGGCTGCCCCCTCAGGCCCTGGGGCAGTCTTAAAGTCAAAATACCAAAACGTGCTAGCTATGACCAGACCAGCCTCAAGATACGCCATGGACTTGCCAGCACACCCTCGAGGGCCTGTCGAGAATGCAAGGAAAGCGGCGCCCATCTCGCGAGCCGCATCGTTGTCCAGCCACCTCTCTGGCTTGAACGCGAAAGGGTCGGGGAAATAGACCTCGTTGTGGTGGAGCGAGTAGATGTTCACGCCCACCATGGTGTCTGGGGGTATTACATGCCCATCGACGACAAGCAGATCCCCCTTACAACGCTCCCCCTCTGCGAGCTCATACCATAGGGTGCCCGGGACGGGTGAGGAAAGCCGCAGGGCTTCGTCGAAGCACGCGCGGAGATAGCGGCAGTCTGCGAGCTTGGAGCCCCTGATCTCGTCGGCGTCAGCAAAGGTGAACCGGATATCGTCCGCAAGCTTGCGGTAGGCTTCCGGGTATCGTGACAGATAGAAGAAGAGCGCCGCCAGTCCGGTCGCCGTTGTGCCGCCCCCGGCGGGGAAGAAGAACACGGCCTCGGACCACAGCTCGCTGAACCTGATGCTGTCCGGCCCTCCCGTCTGGACCTGATCGGCGATGAACGAGTAGAAGTCGATTTTGGCGTCTTTTTTCATGGCCAATCGTGTCGAGATCATGCGTTCCAAGGCCTTGAGGTAATTCTTGCGCCCCTTGCGCGTCAACGCGTGAAGGACCGGATCGAGGAAGCGGTTCTTAAGGGCGGGGAACTGCATCAGGGAATTGCTGCGGTAATTACCAAAGGCGATGCCCTTGATGATAAACCGATATGTGTCGTCCGTCTGCGTGTTCAGGGGGAAACCAAATGCAAGGAGGCCGATGATATCAAGGCTGAGGCGTTTGCAGCGTTCGGTCATATTGATTGGCCTGGTCTTGGGCTCTTGCGAAGCAACCAGTAACTGCTCGAGGAAGATATGTATTTGTTCTTTCATGATCGGTTCGAACAGACGGGCTGAGCGGTCCGAGACAACCTTGGATATCAGCCTGCGTTTAGATCGATGTCGTTCTCGATCAATACAGTTGAAAATGCCGTCCACGCCATTGGCCTGCAAAGTAAGCAAGTAGACCTTCGATTTAGTGACTCTGTCATTGTCGTATATATCTGATCACGGTATTAGCAGTAGTGACTTCATGTCTTCCCCCGAAAGAGAAGAGCAGTTAAGTACCTTGAACTGCTGTTGCGTTGTTGAAGACGAGCTTGTTCGGACCGGCCCGGTAGACATTGCCTAGGTGTAGGGGTTAGTTTGAATCAACACGGACAGCGACATATAACTTGCCATGCTTGAGGTGGTCTTGGTAGGTGGTGAGATGTAATTGCCTCAATAGCGCGTGGAAACCGGCATAGGCATCTGTGATTTTGGCCAGAGGCGGACCCGGGTATTCCCGAAGCGGGTGAAGGAGGAGACGATAGGTGAAGAGTGCCAGACACTGCGGATACCTGTCAACTTAGTCTGTTTAAAGGAGGACCGTCTCACTGGATCACGACCTACGTAGAGTGAGAAGGCATAACCAAAGTATCTGGCTGTAGGGACGAGAACAGCGAGAAGGTCTTCTCCAGACATGTTTCCTACGTCTAGCACTCACGCCCTGGAGAAACAGATTGACAACGGTAAAAATGTAGATGCGAACACCAGTCAACACCACCAATGGTGCAAGCGGTGCAGGAGTTGCAGGCAGGCCAGGCCAATGTGCGGATCACCTGGACTGGGCAACTTTCTATGCGAGCACCTGCAGCTAGTTGAATTACCTAGATATCTTTTTTGGTTTTTCATTTCGCAATCATAACTGCCCACTCACGTGGTCGCATCGCGCATGCCTCGGAAAACATTGACCGGCAGCCCGCGAACTGCCTGGCATGCATGTTTGCTAATTAACATGGGGAGCCGTCCGCCCACCCACAATCTCGGGACCGCCCACCCAGCTCGAAGCATACTATGCCCACCCAATACAAGCATTAAGCATACAACCTTATTCTAAAATCTTATACTCTACACCGCCCCGAGGCTACATCAAAGCCCCTTACCACGCCTTAAAGCCCCTTTAACAGGCTTTAACGCTCTTAAACGCTTTAAAAAAAACACTTTAGCACGGGCTAAAAAAGGACTTTTATAAATATAATATTTTAAAAAAAAGGGTTTTTAAAAAATTAAAATAAAATATAAAAATATATTATAAGGGAGCTTTTTATATATTAGTAAATACTTTAATTAGTATTAATTTCTTTGAAAATACTTATAACGTGCATAATAAGCAAGTAAGCTAGATAAGCGAGTGAGCCACTTTTCAACGCAACGCGACTTATACTCCTTTAAAACCGATTTTCTTAACAACCTAATATAGTTTCTCTTTTAAAAAAAAGTTAGGGTATTATTAGCTCTTAAAGCTTTTTAAAATAATAAGGAACTAAGTATATAAGCTGCACCTAAGATTTATAATGTTAATTGTATAACTTTTTTTTGTCAGCATGCTGGTAAGCCTACATAATGCGATATTACGGCTAACGTGGTTTACCATTACTCCGCCAGTATCACCATTCCGCCACTTTT
>LJJS01000241.1:0-12383 GCA_001447215.1 Diaporthe aspalathi
AAAGTGCCCATTTAGTAATACTGCCCACTTCCTGGTAAACCACGTTAATTATATAAATGTAAATTATATTTTAATAGTTTTAATAATAGCAGTAATAGCGTTATTGGCGGGTTTGTTATATAATTAGTAAGTAATTTATATTTATATAGTAGTTTTAATATAGTGCCGGATTATAAGTTAATATATTAACTGGGGGGGGGGGTTATTTTGTTTTCTACTAACAGTATTAAAGCACCTGTGAAAGGGTGAGGTGCAAAGTGGGTGCAGGGATCAGCCCCAACCCGCAGCTGTGCGAGTGCTGCCGTGCGTGGCGACCCCCGGAGTCTCCTGATTTGGGGACCTCGGCATCGACTCGGCCAAGCCCTTTGACCTGCAAGCACCACGCAACCAAAGGCACCTCAGCCAAACACACGATCCGCCATCCTTCAAAAGACGGGGATATGAAGGCCAGCATCTGTCGGACTGACCCTGCTCCCTCCCCAAATGTCCCAGCCACGAGGCCCCCCCCTCAACTATTTTGATCCTCGCTCATTCATGACGCCCAAATGAGCAGCAGCAGCAACAGCAACCCGGCCTTTGCCCAGGCGCAGCAGCGCCTCGCCGAGCGCCGCGCCGCCCGCGAGGCCCAGGCCCAGGCGCGCCTCGCCGCCCAGCAGTCGGCCTCGGAGCTGCGGTCCCGCCTGTCGTCGCACCCGTCGCCGCTCCTCCGCGGCCTCGGGTCGCGGGCCCTGTCGCTGTGGGACGCGGTGTCATCGCGCGAGGGCACGCGGCCCGCCTTCCGCGTCGGCCAGGTCGACGCCGAGCTGCTGGACGAGGAGCTCGTGGGCCTCCTGCGCGACCAGGTCGGGGACGCCCTCAAGTACGTCGGCGGCCTGGGGTCCAACCTCAAGGAGGAGTGGTCCGCCGAGATCCTGCTGGCCCTGCGCGCCGTGCTGTTCAAGCTCACCGTGTGGGACCACGACGCCACCTACGGCGCCGCGCTGCAGAACCTGAGGTTCACCGACGCGAGGCACGACGGGCCCGTGCTGGTGCCCCCTACGAGGTTCCAGAAGTCGCTTTACGGCCTCGTCACCGTGGGAGGCAAGTACGGCTGGACGAGGCTGGAGAACTGGCTGCTGAGCCAGGACAACGGATTTGATGCGCCAAGCCCGAGGGCCCAGAGGTTGTCGCGGCTGACATCCATCGCGGAGAATGTCCATTCTGTGGCGGCGTTTGGCTCTTTCCTGGTCTTTCTCCTGCATGGCCGGTACAGAACGTTGTTAGACAGGATACTGCGGATGAGGCTGGCCCCACCCACCAGCCAGGTCAGCCGCGAGGTCTCGTTCGAATATCTCAACCGCCAGCTTGTCTGGCACGCATTTACAGAGTTCCTACTCTTCGTGTTGCCGCTTATTGGCATAAATAAATGGAGGCGGTGGCTCAGCCGGACATGGAGGAAGACCAAGAACGCTTTATCAAGCGGCGGCGATGGCGAAACCGAGGAAAAGAAGGGCGAGTACTCGTTCCTGCCCGAGCGGACATGCGCCATATGTTACCAGGGCCAAAACACGACGTCGACAGAACAAGAGGTTCTGGCTGCGGCGGCATCCAGTGGAGTGGTCGGTTCCGCGCAGACAGACATCACAAACCCCTACGAGACGATACCCTGCGGATGCATATACTGCTTTGTCTGCCTCGCCACGAGGATAGAGAGGGAAGAGGGCGAGGGCTGGACATGCATCCGGTGTGGGGAGCAGGTCAGAGAGTGCAAGCCATGGAGCGGGGACGTCCTCGAGCCCCCGAGCAAATCACCGACCAACAACAAGGCGGTCATGTTCGCGGACGATGTCAAGGACACACAGGCGGAGACGGAGACGGAGAGTTCCCATGCGGAATATGTTGACGCGGTCGACGACCTGACGGAGTCGGCATCTACAGTAAAGGCACCGAGCAGCGACGACGACAGCTCTGCGGACGGGGACTCGGAGGAATACGACGAGGAGGAAGGCGAGCTCGGCGATGACATGGAGGGCTTTTGAGCCTCGACGAGACGAGGCTGCCGATCTACACATAACGGGGCAGAAGCCTCTAGAATTGGGAACGCAAGCAACAGCAGCACCACAACAAAGCAGAAGCCTCCAAATTCATCTGCTGTCGGTGATGATGAAACCCCAAATCCAAACCAATACCGGGGCAAGCCTGGGCGTTTCAAGACCTAGGCCTGAATGACGGCGGTGTGCAAGTGCGTGAAGTAGATAAGTCGAGTTTTGGCACAACATATGTGGTAACGGGTTACCGGCCAGGTCGAAAAGCCCGCGACCCTGTGTGCACTATTGCTTCGGCCCCGATGGCGGGTCACATTTGTGGCGTGGGGTGCACGAGACATCACCTGCCCCGGATATGTATAAGTCGTAGGTGAGACTGGCAGGTGGAAGAATTAAACTAGCGAGACACAGATAGCGAGTGCGTGACAAGATTTTGATTTCATATTCTTCCAGGAACAGCCATGTCATTCCGTCCCAGTTCTGTGAGGTGGGATAGAGCTGAGCTGCGTAAGGTTTTCTGTATCCGTCACATGCAAATGGCAAGCCGCAGCGTCTAAAAGATGACGTCGGGTCCTTCGGGAACGGCTGCACTCAAAAGTCTCCAGACAAAACACAAGTACTTGGAAGACAAGACATGATGGCGCTAAAGGCGGTCGAGGCCGCCTTTATCTTATCGCGGCAACGCACCCTGGAGACTAAACTTCGAAGCTCTGAAAGCCAATCCTCGGCCGCGTGTGGCTGGAAGGGGCCCACCCGCGCGACCCCCCCAGCTTGCCAGCACAGACGAGAACCAAATATCTCCCCGAGCTGCACGGCACATGGCGCAGACACAGTTCGAGAGATCCACCCTCTCAATCCGGCTGTGCAGATCTTCACCGACTCTGTGGCTCCGCTCTCTGCCCTCTGCCCTCTGTTGTTCTCTCCCAAGGGGAGGGGACGGGTTACGCGCCCCATTCCAGACGGCCTGTGGGACAAAAAAGAACACCGAGGAACCCCCCCTGCCTCCTCCTCTCCTCTTCATGTAAAGAAAAGAGGAAAAGGAAGAAAGAAACCTCCCAGTATAATGCGACTCTCCACGCTGTAGTCAAGCCTGCGAAGGTCGAGCCCGAACAACCCCCCCACCAACACCCCCGGAGACATGCCCACCATCTTCTCCTTCGAGCAGGGCAACGAGCGATCGCGCTACCCGACCGACTCCTCGCCCCTGCTGGGCCGCTTCCGCGCCGTCCCACGCGGCGGCACCTCCACCACCGCCACCACCGCGAGCAACAGACGCGGCAGCCTCGGCTTGTTGACGCGCGCGTCGTGGCGTAATAGCGTGCACGTCGGGTACGGCTCCACCGCGCTGCTGGCAGCGGGGTTGGGCGACGACGACGACGACGACGATGATAGTGATGAATCCGACGAATCCGACGAGTCTGACGAGTTAAACGATGCCAGCCGCAACAACAACAACAGCAGCAACAACAATGGCGCGGCCGGCGCCGAGGGTTATGACGGCGCCGGGGCCAGGCGGAGGAGGAGGAGGAGGCTCGCGGCGTGGTGCCGGAGGAGGTGGAGGCGCATCAACGACCTGTGGATCAACCCCAAGCAGGGCGCCGTGAGGAGGGTCGCGAGCGTGTGGTACTCGCGCTGGTTCGTGCTGGTGGTGCTGCCCGCCGCCCTGGCCGTCGGCTGGTGCGCCATCCCGTTCCCGCAGTACCCGCTCAGGGACGGGCCGGACGATGATCACGGCGGCGGCGGCGGCAACGGCGTGTCGCCAACCCCCGGGGGCGGCCACCGCAAGCCGCGGGGCCACGGCCGGGCGAAGGCCGAGGTCAACTTCTGGTTCTTCCTGTTCGTCTACTACGCCTTCTACAACCTGACGGCGCTGGTGTGGATCACAAAGGTGTTCAACCTCTACAGCCTGAACTGGTGGCCCTCGACGCTCGGGTTCCCCCTCACCATCTGCATGATCGCCGTCCTGGGCACCGTCGGCCCCATCGTGCTGTACTACATACCCGAGGCCGAGTTCCTGACCCAGCACAACACCGTCTGGATCACGTGGACCTTCTGCATCATGGCCATGCCCGTCGTCATCGCCTCCTTCATTCTGCTCACCAAGGAGCGCCACATGGGGCCCCGCAGCCCCCTCTCCGAGACCCAGCGCATATTCACCTCGTCGTGGTGGGCCGCCGGCGGCGTCGACGACGGCTTCGACTCGCCCGAGATGAGGGGCGCCGGCGCCAGGGGGGCGCGCCGGCCCCCGCTCGACCGGCACCTGTGGGACGAGGGCGACAGCGCGCTCCACGTCGGCGCCGGGCCCGTCCTGCGCTCCACCCGCAGCAACCGCATCCCCGTGCGCCTCAAGCCGCGCTTCTTCCCGGCCTCGTTCGTGCGCTTCGTCTGGTTCTGCACGGCCTTGTTCATCGGGCTGCTCGCGCTCGTCATAGGGGAGGCGTACGCAGAGGTCTACCTCAGGACCCTGCCCCACAACAGCCTGGACACGATAGTGTACGTGTACGGGTGGATCTCGACTGTCTACCTCCTCGACGGCTTGACGGGGTGGATATTGGGAGGGAACCAGGGCGAGAGGGTGGGGAGTTACCCCTTAAGCTGGGTCTTCAAACTGTCAGTCACACCCCGCCACCAGCACCACCACCACCACTTGGCCCCAGAAAACTGACAACCGGGTCCACAGCTACTTCATGCTGACATACCAAACCTACGTCCGCGCGCTGTACGCCCGGCTCCGCTCCCCGAGCCAGTTCATCCTGCTGCAGGTGCTCTCCTCCTCCGGGCTCATCATCCTGACGCCCATCCTCCTCTCCGCGCCGGTCCACTGGCTGCTGACGGCCATCGGCGTCAACGGCCAGTCCTACGCCGCCTACCAGAAACTCGGGGTCCGTAACGTGTTCATCCGGTTCATCGCGGAGAACGCGTCCATGCTGTGCTTCCTCGGCAGCGTCGCCACGCTGCACTTCGGCCCCAACAAGGCCGTCTACCCCTACTTCAGCTTCGGCGGCGGCGACTCCTCCGTCAGCGGCGACCCCTACGACTACACCTTCGAGCTGACCTTCTACGCCTCGGCCGTCACCTGGGCCTGCGAGCTCGTCGCCAGCTGCGTCGTCGCCGGGCTGATCAGGTGGATCTACGGCGTCAACGTCGTCACCGAGGGCAGCATGGACCTGGCCGTCTGGCCCGAGCTCCTGCCCACGAGCGCCGTCGTCGTCCTGCATGTGCTGCAGAACATGCTCTTCTCCATTGTCAGGCTGCAGTTCCATTGAGGCAGGGAAGTTTGATTGCACGGCCGGGCGGGGTGGCCCGATCGGGCCAGACCTGCGTTTTCAATAGCATGACCCCTGGCCCGTTCTATTATTTTCCGAACGAAAGCGGCCCTAGGCAGGCAAACGTCGAATGAGATTTAGAGGCGTTGGCAGGCAGACACGGTTGTCGCCTGCCAAGGCCGGTATGGCCGTCGCACGACCTCAGCCACCGTCGCGACCTTACCGGACCAGCAGCACCTCTGGGTGCACAGCATATGGAACTGGCCACAGAATGTCGCGGAGGCAGGGAGCTTCGGTGTTTCTCCAACAGCCGTCTTTCTTTATTTCCTTTTGGCTCTGGTTCATGCTGTCATACATGACACAGCATGACCGCCTCTTAGGCAGGCAGTCAGGCAGAGAGACAGGATGGATGGCCGGATGGTAGGTTTGCATCCAGGTTCGCATAGTGATACCCCCCTTTGCCAGTTACCCCGGAATGGCTCTGGTCTTGCGCGTTAGATGGTTTTGTAGTTTAGAGTTTTGCCCTTTTGCGACGATAGAATTCTAGATGTATGCATGTATCATCACCCTGCTGTTTTCAGTCTGCACATCCGGGGGAAGCATGTCCTGTCACTGCTGCAGCCACCCACGAGCGCCATCTTTTTAACGGCTAAGTACGCGAGGGACGTGGTCAGATGTGCTGTTCATGCAGCGATCCCAACTTGGAGACCTGCAGCAGAGAACACCGGCTCGATGCCAGCCTGACAAGCACGTTTCCGAGGTCGCCATGCATGCATGCATGCATGCACGCACGCATCGACCACTCCATCCCGGGCCAGCCGTTCTGCTGACCGACCGCTGAGCCGGACTCCCTGAGATGGGCATACCGGGGCCATGGCTGACGCTGTGGCTGTTCGGCCGCCGGGAAGCTGGAGTACCTCTTTCCCGCCGGGGTGCCCAGTGTGGAGGGCAAGAGGGTGGGATCTGGTTGCACCCCGATGTGTCATCGCAGATCACAAATGACAGAGATTCGATGACGTTCCCGCGCGGGAGATTGCTTCACGTCGGACGACAGCTGCACGCCAGCCGGATCTGCAATATCCAGGCTGGCTGGATATTGGTGGTTTGCAGGAATGCAACCACACAGCAGGCAGCACAGCTTCCACGGCTAGCGTACCCGGTGGATAAATATACACGCACTCCTGTTATGACGATAAGAGGTCACAGCTTTTGGCGTGCTGGGCTTATCATCTGTAAGTTGCGGCCTGGGAGAGATAACTGTGGGCCTCCGAAGGGCTGTACTGCTAGGCTGCTTCCCTGTGAAATGTCTCCGTCTTTGCCGGACACTCGGGATTTGCCTGAAGTCTTTTCTTCTCTGGTTGGCCTGGTGTTTGTGCACTCACATTACATGTCTTCCATCTGCTGCCCTGGACCCGATGCGTTGCATGGTATCAGAATTACATGTCCCGACACTAGCTTGGCCCGCCGGCCAACGCACAAAGGCTTGTCTAGATCGCCTCCGTCAAAGCGGGATCGGGAGAGCCTTGACCTGCGGTGAGTTTCGGCTTCAGTACGGCGTAAGCCCCACTTGACTTGGCCGTGACGGCGCAACGTCGGGAGATCCACAAGTGAAACGCACAGACGGGGCCGGCGCCGTTTGTCAAGCGGGAAGACGGCCAGGGGGGCCGGGCCAAGACTCTGTAGACCTACAGCCTCTGCAAGTCGGTGGCCAAGAAGGGTTCTCCATCGCTTAGGAACCACACAGTTGGAATGTGCATTTGGTCACCCTCCTTATCTATGTCCCTTGCTTGCATGTGAGAATTGTCTCGGTATAGGCATTGTTGCACCTTTACCGTGGTCGCACTCGATCGCGACCGCTGTGAACGATCATGGTGAGCCGGGGCGAAGGTGGCTAAGAAGCCATTATTCTCGTCAGACTGGCGGTGAGACAACATCGAGGCGTCGAGGGCTTTTTCAGACGAATGGCGACATAGGTCGAGTCATAGTGATGAGGGGAACAGAGTATGGGTCGAAGGGCAACCAGTCGCGGTGCATACGCTGCCTCGCTGACTGCGTCTATTGACGACTAGGCATTGTTAAAACGAGCACTAAAGCAGAAATGCCATGGAATCACTGGTGACGCTAGAATGCTTGAGTGACGGGCTGTGACCAGCGAGGCGGGATTTATCTTAGAGGACCACATAGCGTTGATGAGGTTCCCGAATCCCGTCACGCTCTCCCGTGCTACTTGGAAGTGGAATTTACAGGCGAGGCAGAGAGAAGCCAGCTTGTTGAGCAGCAGCAGGACGAAGTCATCTTGAGACGGGGAACGGACAGGGCTTGCAGTGCAGATCGGTTGGGAGGGAGCGGAAAATTGTACTTTGGACGGTCCAGCTTTCCAGTGTGCAACATTACATAGGAGGGGAGGGGGAATGTGGGATGTTGAGGTGGGGAAGGAACCCTTGATGGCAAGGTGGATCAGAACATTGTGCTCAACACCATCGTGGCGTAGTTGATCGTGATAATGTGCATAGTGAGCTGATGAGATGTCACTGGCGGCTCTTGAAGGTTACTCCAGGGCCCAGAACTGTGAAGTGAAGACAAGACATTGTTCTGGATCCCAGATAGGAAACTCCCGGAGCGTTTGTACACTGTCAGGGCATGACCAATGACATTGATTCTGTCACGTAGACCTCGAGCCCGGGTGGGTCGGCTGGCGGAACCCGGAGGGTGTACGCAGAGATGCAGGGCGGTGCAGGGAGGGACGCCGCCGGGTGATGCAGGATAAGGTCGTGGGTGAATGAGAATGGAGGGCCGGTCGAATAGTGCTATACAGACAGGGTGACTGGGCTGTGAGAGACACGTCAGATGTGCGGGTTGTCTGGTAGTACGGGTTGCGGTGGGTTGAAGGCGAGCAGGCAACCGGCGTTGACCGGATCGGCAGCTGGAGCAGGCGACTGGTCGATGTGCCCGTGAAAAGGGCTGTGATGGAGGGCAACCTCGAGCAAGCCCACAGAGCCTTCCAGGCCGGCTGCAGCAGAGGCTGGGCCGTTGTGCAAGTGGGATGGGATGGATGGGCGTCGAGTGGGTGTAGAGCCGGGCCTCGTATCGAGACGGGGAAGCGTGGGGAGATGGTGTCGATGGACTATGGCATCTTGGGCCTGGGCCCGGTCTTGCCTGGACTTGACATGTGCTGTGGGTGTACAATAACACACTAGGCGTACTCCGGTGTGGTCCAGAGCAGATATGGATGTGGATTTGAAGCTGGAGAGTACCGGTGCACATGCATTTGGGTTGCGTCGGACGTGAGCAGTGGTGGTGGTGGTGGTGGAGGTGGAGGTGGTGATGTGAGTGACGGGATGTGGTTGACAGCCACAATGTGACGCTGCAAGTGGACTGAGTGGACTGAGTTGTCGTGTGCGGCTTCTACGGCGCACGTTTGACGATGCCCCACGATGCCCCCGGGGTGCTGTGGGATTTTCTCTCACGCTGGCGGGTCCGGACCCTCATATGGACAGGAACAACAGCCTGATGAGGCATGGATGGGCGTTTCAACAGGCGGGCAGCTCAGGGGCGTCGGTCCACCTCTGGAGCCTCGATGCCGGGAACTCGCTGGCATGAGGGCAAGCACAAACCAGGGAAGCCTCGCAGGCAGAGATGTGAGATGTGTGAGTTGTGTCGAGACTGTGAGGTTGGTTGGTAGACAAGTCGACGAGGCAGGTCTTGTCGGAGCTGCAGCTTGCCGAGACCATGCCGACGTGCGTGCATCGAGTCACATCGTGGCTGCTAGGCTCGGGACGACCAAACAACCTTTACTGTCTCTGAACGGGAACTTCAATGTTGTGGACAAGGTGGGATGGTGGGCTGATAAAATGCAACTGGCCAGTCTGGCCCAGCAATTTTCCACCATCATCCGGCCATCATCATCGGCAGCACATGTGCAGGCGCAAGCAAGGTGGGGGAGGGGGAGGGGGGGGGGCGTCCAGGGAGAATTTTGGCGGGGTAAGTAAGAGACCCTGAAGCTCTCAAGCTTGCCAGACATACAGACAGCAGAACAACCCGTCCCATCCCACCTGCTCCAACTCGGGCCTGCCATTTGTTGTCCAGGTCCCACGAGCACGATCCCGGAAGGAGGAGCCCCCTGCCCGCAATACATTGTACCTGTATCTACCTTAGGAACGGAGTAGGTAGGCAAATTGATGGTGTATGTCAACTGGTAGCACAGTATTCTCGGTACCCAGGCATATACACTATGGCTTCAGCTCTCAGCCAGTCGAGTTCCAGGATTGCGGGGTGTTGACGGTTCCAGCCCTTGACTTGTCTTGCCGATGGCCAGATCAGGTAGTCTACAATGGAGACCCTGAGACCTTGCACAGAGTTGGAGACACAGGGGGACACAAGCACAAGCACAAGCACAAGCACAGGCACAAGCTTGCGAGAACAGCACACACAGCACACAAGACATCATGAACCAGGAACAGGAACAGGAACAGGAACCGGGACAAGAGGGACAAGAACCAGAACATGGACGAGATGGAAACAGGAGCAGAAGTAGGGTCAGACATCACGGCACAGCACGACATCGAACCAGATACATGGCGCATTGCTCCAGTCCTTGCCCAAGACCTGCTCCACCCGCACTGATTTGGATAGCCTTGCTTCCCTGTGCCTGCTCATCCCGGTTAGGCCCGTCTGAATTTTCTCTTTTCCGTTTTATTTTTTTTATCTGTCCATATTACAGCTTCCTTATTGCTCTTAGCAAACCACTATAGGTTGGATTTTAGGGTCGCCTCATCCTCGACGGTTGTTGACCTTTGGAAGTACCGCACAGCAGCAGTCTTTTTGCAAAGAGGCAGCAGCTCCTTGGCCGAGGCATTCGACCCCGCCAACCACCTCGTCCAGTATACTGGAGAGTAGAGTAGAGCCACCCAAGGTATGTAGGAACGAACGGTTCTGTCTCCCTCTTCCTCGCTCTAAATTGGCTCATATTACCTGCCTACCCGTACCGTACCGTACCGTACCTAGCAGGGCAGAGTGCTTTGTTCCACGATACACACTCGCGCGCGCACTTGGTGGGCTGGCGTTCGCTTCTGCTTCGCTTCCTCGCTTCTGCTCTCGAACGCTCCCTGATTCGCACCCTGTCTATCTTGTCATACTGTTACCTCCCGCCCGTGCTTGTGTTGGCCGGCCCCTGGTGCGGCAACCTTGTTGCCCAATTACTCACGTACAACATTCACACCCAGCTCTTTTGCGACACACACCCCTCCTCATCAGCTCTAGCCTCACGCACTGCGCCAACAATTTTCTTCCTAGATAACGACCGTCCGCTCTCACCACCTCTTGAGCCCCCTTTCCCTCCCTCCCTCTTCTCTTTCCCCCCTCTTCATCATGCCACCAGCCTCTGAGCCCCAAGGCAACCTGGCCACCAACCCAGACGCCTCCGCATCGACTTCCGCCTCCGCCGCCGCCCAACATGCCTCGGGACGACAGCCCGCCGCCTCCTCCTCCACCTCCGCCGAACTCGCCAGTGCAAAGATAAGCCTCGAGAAGGCCCTGCGACGCTTCCCTGACTTCCCCATCCCCGGCATCAACTTCCTGGATATCATGCCATGGTTCCTCGACCCGGCCGTCCACGCAACCCTCCTCCGCTCCCTCGAGCTGCAGCTGCTCCACTTTGGCGGCGCCGATAACGCCATCAAGCCCGATGTCATCGTCGGCCTGGACGCCCGAGGCTTCCTCTTCGGCCCCAGCCTGGCACTCCGACTGGACGCCAGCTTTGTGCCCGTCCGCAAGAAGGGCAAGCTGCCTGGCCCCTGCGTCACTGCCGAGTACATGAAGGAGTACGGCGCGGATTACTTCCAGATGCAGGAGGGTGTCATCAAGCCGGGACAGAAGGTCCTCGTCGTAGATGACATTATTGCTACTGGTACAAAACTACCCCAACTTCCATGTTTGGCACCCTGATTCCTGAGAGAGTCTCATCGTGCCGGGCAACCTCCCCTTTTCTCCGCCCAAGCCAATTATTAGCGTGGTATCTAACAGCCCTGCTCCAAAAACAGGTGGCTCCGCCGCGGCAGCAGGTGACCTGATCAAGCAGCTGGGAGGCAGTCTGGTCGGATTCCTTTTCATCATTGAGATCCCCTTCCTCAAGGGACGCGAGAAGCTGGACAACGTCCCCGTCGTAACTCTGCTCGATGTGAACGAGTAAGCTGGCGCGAACCCACATGAGCCCCGGCGCCCGCGATTCGACCAAATCACACCGACAACCTGGCTCGCCCTGGTTTGGTTACACCCCGTCTCTGGTCTCACCGGCCCAATCGGTCCGACGCCCCGGTGTCAAAATGTCACCACCACCTGGCCACAACCTCCGCACTCCTCGCCGGCGCAGTCCCAATGGCTTTATTGACGCAGCTACGCTCTGGGATAGAGACTTTTTCTATTGATGCTTAAGGCCGGCCGGGTCTCGTTCCGCTCTATCTATCTGTTGTGGTCTTTCACCACTGTCTGGTCTTTACTCACGGTCTTGAGTCTCGAGTGCGAAAGAACCGGAGGGCACTTGGCGTCGCGCCAAGATCGACCGGCTCACAGTATGCATATGTGGTTCGATATGGTACGAGTCAATTTGGGGAACTTTAGATGATCGTTGGAACTTGGAACCTCTGGGTGGTTTTTTCTGGCTGGATAGAATTCGGCGTTGAAGGTCTCAAAAGTACCCGTCTTTTGATGAGTTCCGCCGACACATTTTTGGTTCCTTTTTTTTTTCCTTCTCTGTTTTGGCAATGTCCATCCTGTGGCCCAAACAGAAAGCACGGCATGAACGCGACCGCATCTCGGTCAAACTTAGACTGCTTTGTCATTGTCAATAGAACAACAAATATCTTGGAGCACTGTCATACGTTGCGCTGGCAAAGGGTGTAGATCTACTCCGCAGGGTGCCTCGCGCCCAAATTTCAGAAGGTTCATACCCACAGTGCAACAGCTGGCCCCGGGGCGTAGTTTGCCCACTGTAATTCCCAGCGGGGAGAAACTGCGCGTGCCTGAGTCACCCGAACCGCTTCCATCAGAAAGCCCGGGTGTCCGAAAGCCTGAATGTTGCGCGCCTGCCCCCCCCCCC
>LJJS01000241.1:12393-93789 GCA_001447215.1 Diaporthe aspalathi
CATTGCTTCGGCGGTCAGCCGGGCAGTTAATAGCGGGCCACAGAATCTTGTCCGACGAGTGCAATAACGCCCGCTCCCGTACGACAAAGGCCTTAGGCAAATTCGTGACACAATTATGTGACCGTCCCGGCCGGATCGCCGCTTTACAGTTTAGCCGTCTGGCAAAGAGAGATTGAGGGGGGGGGGAGAGCAGAGGCACAGTGGGGAGAACGGAAGTGATTCAGGCAGAGCTTGACAGAGGTATCATGATGCTATGATGCTAGTGTTACGTACGCTGTGGTGGGGCAAAAGTGTGCACAAAAGTCTATGCGGTAAGCAGGAGAATGAGCTCGAAACACGAGAAAAAAAAGATAAGCCACAAACGAGCAAGACAAAAAGTGAACAGAGAAGCAGCCTCCACGCTCTGGCCAGAACAGGCCAAGTGACGCCATGCTGGCAATGGCGCTGTTGCTCGTGCAGCTCGGTCGACCCCGCTGCTCATCCAGTCCAGCGCGATGGCACCATAGTAAGCAACGAGACGACTCTATCGCCCACTGCAGGCAGGCTCCTAGCCGGGGCGCTTGATCTCCCCGTCGTCGATGACGACGTTGCCTATCCTGCGGCCGTCGCTCTCGACGCCGTACTTCCTGCTCATGCCGACCCTGACGACGGCCCCATCTACCGCCAGCCGGCGGTAGGCCTCGTCGCCGCCGCCGATCATGACCATGGGGATGGGGTGCCTGCGCAGGACGCCGCTGGGCGTGCGCTGCTCCTCGGCAAGCAGCGGCCGCGTCATGCCCACCCCGCCGCCGTCCTCCTCGTCGTCCGACACCACCACCACGAGCTGCAGCGACGCCGCCGACGGCTTGTACGCGGGGATGTTGGCCAGCTTCTCGCTGAAGGTGCACCCGCCGCGGCGCACCACGATGAGCTGGTGGTCGCGCGGCGCCTCCTCCGGCAGGACCGAGTCGCAGGAGAGCCCGGCCGCGTAGACTGTGGTCCACGGCAGGACTGCCGGCGGTACCGGCCCGAAGGCGGGGACGTGCGCGCCTGCCGCTATGTCTGTTGGTGGAAGGGGGGCAGCGCCGACGCCGATTGGCGTGATGGCCGTGAAGTTGAGGAGGATGTTGAGGGGATGCCCGTTTGTGTTGAGCACTTGAATCGTGTTGGGGGATGGGGCCGGAGCTGTGGTCGAGGATGATGATGAGTCGCGCATTTGGTGCCAGAGGTTGCGAAGAAGGCTGTTGATGTTAGCTGCGAGCGTCTCTGGAGCTCGAGGAAGATCGTCTGTGCTGTGGTGTCTGGCGTCGAAGGGGTCGTATTCCTCCAACATCTCATCGTCTGGCGGTGGGCACTGCTCCTCTGGCGTGTCGTAGCCGCCTTCAAATACAGAAGTGGCGTTGCCGAGGGATTCTCCAGCTGATTTGCCTTCGCTGGAGGATACCTTGTCCCCAGGGTCTACGTTCGCGGCCACGTCCACATGGTAGAGTTGATGTATCCTGACAGTTGTCAGGTCTCTGACGAGCTTGAACTTCGTGTCGGATATGTCCGCAAGCAAGGCTCGGTTGAAGACGATATTCTCGTCGCGTCCAAGGCCAAAGCCATTGACCTTGGTGACCCTCAGCTCTTGTGCGCCGTCAGGACCAAGTTCCAGTCGCATCGTGAGCTTCAGACCAGCCAACTTGTTGACCCTGATGTGAAACGTGTCGATTCGGTCCAGGTTTTGGACCCCTATAATTGAGTCGAAGACACCGTTCTGGCCGACCATGCCGAATTCCAGGTGATATTCAGCGGGCTCAGAGACTACAGCACAAGTGCCGTTCCCGGGTAGCATGGTCGGTGGCAGCGTCCAGGGAAAGTATGTGTGATTGCTCTTGGCCTTATAGGTCCCAGGTGTCTCACCGGCTTCTATGCCGGCGTGTATATTGGGCATCAAATGCAGGTCAAGCATACGTGCGGCGTGAAACATATCTGGACGTGCAGTAATGCTCGACCCGGTCAGAGGTAAGATCTCTGGGGGCTTCGGGCACACATTTCTGAACTGCTCGTCGTAGTAGAACAGTGCGATTTCCTTGGTTGTGGCAGGAGGGACAGGTCGCGTCTTTGAAATGTGCCTTGACTTCTCGGGTATGATCAGGGGATGGCCTTCAGTGGTGAAGACATAAGCCGCATCCAATGAGTTGAGCGGGTGGCGGTCGTCATATAGCAAGTACATATACTTGGTCGTCTCACCGAGGAAGAAGCTCTCCATGCGGTCGGTCAGCTCTCCTGTGACGACGTTCTGGATCCCTGCGAAGCCGCATTCGGTTCGACAGCGCCGGTTGATATCACGCATGACCATCTCACCAACGTAGAGGTACCAAGAGTCCTTGGTAGCGCGGTACAGATGATAAGTCGACTCGATGAACTCTGGCCGCAACGGCCACCAGCCCAGGCCACCCTCGACATGTTTTTCCTTGAAGGACCATCGTTCAGGTAGTGCGGCATACTTTGTCCACAATGCAGCGTGAAGTAGGTTTGTTTCAATAGCTTCCTCTAGCTCTCCGGCCAAGACCAAGAGGCCCGGGTAGTATGCGCCTAGGCTGTCTATCCATTGTGATGCTTGCGAGCCAGTAAGGAGGTTGACGTTGACGTAATGGGGGTGGCCTGTCTCGTCGTATTGGTGGTGCTTGATCGCAGCGTGTGCGTGATGCCAGGCGTCCAGAAAAGCGGCCGGTGAATTTTGTTCTTCAGTGAGCGGATTCCACAGCTCGTTGGGGTCAAGCCAAGTGCTACCGGGGGTGCGCCGCCGTGGGGCGGTGGCATTGGGTATTTCATGGCCTGATAGCAAGATATGCGACTTGAGGGCATATTCAAAAAAGCTGTCAGCACCGGCGCCGATGACAGCATGGCCTCCGATCCAGTTGCCATGCTCGGCGTCAACGCCGGCGCCTATGAGACCGATGTCGCTCCTCCGATTCCAAACAGCCCAGAAGGCGCGTTTGGCGATCTGCTCGAAACGAGGGTCGCCAGTGAGCCTGCTCAACACGGTGAACTCTAGCACCAGGCTACCAGCTCCCGCACTGCATGTCTCCGTAATCTCTGCAGGGCCGGGGGTGTTGGTGCCTTGGGTGCCCAGTTCGTCGTAGAAGAGAGGAGAGTTTGGAAAGAACGGAATGCCATAGCGGAGGTTGACACGAGGGTAAGGCATGCCCGTGGTAGTGTAGAAGGCGGGCAGTAGACGCTGTGCAAGGTCAAGGGCCAGGCGCAGCAGCTGTCCATCATATTTGAATCCATTGGGCCATGCAATAGGTGGGAGTTCCAATGGATTTTCTGAATCCATCTTACCCGAAGGTGTTGGGTTGTACCCATTGATGGGCAACTCCCCGATGGCGAATAGATGCGCGCTGAGCAGACCTCCGACTCCACGAATGACTGTTTCGAAGACCTGAATCTTGCTGTCGAGATCGAAACCCCTGGAGCGTGTGCCACGGCCCGTTGGTCCTTGACTCCCATCTCCATACAGTTCTACCAAGGCAGCGACGCCACTTTGAAAGTCGCGCAGGGCTTTGGGTCCGGTTCCCTCTTGATCGGGTGGCGCAGAGGCTAGTATGGCCAGGGTGGAGAGGGTATCGATCAGAGTCACAGAGTAGTTCCCAAGGACATCGTTCAGGCCGAAGTTGTTGAGGTTCAGGTTGTCCCTGGTCAGGGGCGCGCAAGTGAGAGGGCGGAGCTGTTGCATAGGTTGTCAGCGCAGGGCTTCCGGGAACCGGACAGCGGGGCGGCATGCAGCATACCTCGTCATCCGGAAATGCCACCTTCATGTAGTTGTCATAGCCGTGGTAGAACATCTCGACGGTGTCGGCCCGGAGGCTCGCGATGCGGTCGGGCCGCATCGCCCACGTCTGGTCAAGCCATGGGAGCAGCAACAAGGCAATGCAGAGGAACGACGTTGACAATGACATCGGGACCGACGACGGCGGGGGAGCCATGCCCTGCAGACGTCACCTGCAGCAGACGCACGAATAGCTAAAAGTCTTCATAGGGCCTCCGGGTCCCTGGGAACGTCCCCGAGGAGGGCGGCGAGGGGATCGGTGGAAATGCGCTCGGTTCCCTCGTCACGCTATCATTTCTTTGTGTTACGTTCGTCGCGGTTTCGTCTCAATGCGGTGCGCGTCTGTCTTCCCGTGGCCAAGTAGCGACTGAATGAATGCTATAGCCACATATACTGCAGGTGAACCAATATGCGCTGTGCTGTCGTGGAATCTCTGGGTGAGCTGGGATGGAAGAACTCCAGCCATGAGATCGACTTCCGCATTGAGCAATGCTGTCATCTTGCCAGGATCGGGGGTCGTCCCTTCGGCTGCTGACTAAACCAAAACAGCGAGCCAGCATTGGCCGAATTGCCACTCAACTGCCCAGCATGAGTACCCGCTACACCGCACCAGTGACCGCGAATAAACAAACCTTAGACGAACCACCGCGTCAAAACATGAAGAAAATGAAATAAAAGATAAATTTGTATTTGCTGAAATACAATTATCACCCATGCAGCACCGACATGCTTCGTGCTACACTGACCTGCAGACGCGTCTTGACCCCGCAGCGCCACCGGCAAAGGGCCTCTGGCTCCATGGGCCACATCCGACTACACCATCACTCTTCTTCCCCTGGATGAGACAGATATGGACGCATGCAGGAGGCCGAGTCAACGGGCTGAGGCATATTGGTCTCATTTCCTCCTCACCGCAGCTCTTTCGTCAGGCGCATATCATCCTGGCCTGTCTCCCCCAGGGTCGCCGACCTCCGGCAGCATCCGACCTCAACCTCAACCTCAACCTCAACCTCAATCTCAACCTCCTGCTCCTGCTCCTGCAGTAGAACATGGCACCGCAGAAAGAAGCAACAGCGGAATCGTTTCCGTTTCCGGAAGTAATCGGGTGGCCTGGCATCGCGAGTCTGCCCAAGCATCGCGGCTCTCCAGACGTGCGTCCTGCAAAATACGTCATTCTTTGTTGCTGACAGCTAAGACAAGCCTGAGCATGTCGGAAACTTGCCCTCATATCTGCTTCCTCCTCGCTACCGAGATCCCGGCCCAGAATCCGACGGAGCCACGCATGAACCTGTGTTCGAAGGCGCCTGCTGCATGCCGTGCGAGGGTCTAGCTCGCAACCTCCACCTCACCCTGCCAGCCCTGCCCGGGGCGTGGCTTGCCTTGGATCGACTGTCATCCCGTGCCACATGCAGCAGCCGTTACACAAAGTTTCTGAATTCTGCCCGGGGCCGAATGCCTGTGAGCCGGCAGCGTCGGGTGTCTCTGGTTACCTTAGGTCCCGTAGGTACCAGGCCACACCGCTGCCATCTTCCCCGACTTCTCATCTTGTCGCTTCGGCTGCTACCGAGATCTAAAGCACCCGTTTCTGCAATGCGCACACGTGTGGGTTGATCCGGCGTGAGAATGCCACTAGGAGCTGTAGCTACCACATGCTCCTGTAACCAACACCACCGCGGTCGACATTTGGTGGCGTTCAAAAGGTTTGTTCCGAGAGACGCGTCAGGCCTGCATTCGGGAAGGAATATCAACCATGACAGGCCCCGCGTGCTCATCCCCGTCCAGTTCCTCATGGCTGAGAATGTTGCCAGCCGACCTGCGCCGCGGGACGTTGAACTACTGCCCCATGCACACGATGTAGCATTTCTCTAAGCCCAGACCCCTCCATTGCCACGCCAGAACAGGGTGCCGATGTCAGGGTCACCGGCTTTTGTTGCGGTGCGGGATGCATCCTCTTCCAATTTCAGCCCTCTGGCCCTTCTTTCATTTTTGACCTGTCGACTGCCTGCTCGCCCCGGAATCATACGACCACTTCGCGCATGTGGGCTATCATCCTATGCTGTATCCGCTGGTTCTTTGGCCCCCAAATACTTTGGGTCACGCACGGGATCTACACACGGCCGATATCATACGGCCGAGAATCATCGGTCTGGGCCGTCACACGCACAGTTCAGCCGATTACCCCCGCGATCTTCAGCCCTGCGTGCCGTCCCTGACCGGAGCTCTCTACCTGCAGGCGAGGGAAAGCCCTCAGTCGACCATCTTGACGATGGCGCAGTCCTGCAGAGCCAACGTGTGTCGCAAATACGCCATAAGTACAGCGACCCATTACGGAGCGGCGGAAGGACGCAGTACCAGAGCCGTCTTGACGTGGGGTTCGTATCCAGAGAGACAAGGCTGTCAGATTGCCAGCAGGTACTTGTGTGCGCACTTCTGCGGGCGCAAAGACTGCAGGCCATCCCGACTACTGCATGCCGCCCAAGTACAAATCACCACCCTCTCTGCATGCTGCTGCACGCTGCTGCACGCTGCTGCATCCGGACATGCGCCCGAGGCAGCAGAAGCTCCTTCGGCCAGTGAACACTCTGCATCGCCCCTGGTAAGACGCACGTTCTTGCAGCACAGCGCCTCGCTTCCAGACAGCCGGAACCTGAGCTGGCCATACACAGATGCAGCTGCAGGCGCTGGAGTCACCGTGAAAAACTTAACTTGCTGCACCGACTTGCCGGCTCAGGGAGAGGAACCAGCATCATCGAGGAATCCTCTGGCAAACGGTGCTTGACCGACACTCTCTCAATCCGGGCCCCTGCGGTGGACTACCCTACCCACACCCGGTGCGGCAGCCTCAGTCCCGGGCCAGTCCCCCCCCCAAATGCCCTTCCAGCGTTCTCCCACCCCCCGCCCCTGTTTGCTAGGCGCGACGGCGTTGTGTTCTCCAGTAGTGTATCGCGATTTGGTTCCCCTGGCTGGGATGGACGATCGGGCGGGCACAACATTGAGTGTCATCGCGCCGGTCAGCACCTCCAACCGTGGAAGCACAGACCTATATGGCGCTTATTAGCAGCCGTTGCTGCTTCCTTGGCGCGACATTGTCGATTTATCCTCAACCGGGCAGATGGGGGAGGGGTGGGGGAAGGGGTGGAAGGGGGGGTGGGCAGCTCTTTGTCCCGACAAAGGGGGGGAGGGCACTATGGCGTGGCTGCTGAGTGCTAAGCCAGGTTCAATGGTGCTCAGCTTCTTGTGGTCTGCAAGGTTACTGCTCCTGACAGCCCACTCGGTGAGGTACATAATCTAGGTTCTTTTGTAAGCCTATGCAACGAGTGTGGAGTTTCCCCGGCATTGGCAACAATACCCGGGGGGGAGGCATTTGGCCTCGTTCAAGGAGTCCATTTTGCTACCGGCTGCGATTGCTTCAATGTTCTTGGTTTTGTTCGGGGACGAAACATGCGGCACTTGGGGCCGGGCATAAAGTCCTCATCTTACTTGACGCCATTGCGCAGTAAATGGGCTGCACTCACGTCCAAATAGAGTGCTTAGTCGAGCCGATCGAGCAAAGGTACCCTACCCTGTCCTGCCGTCAGCATGCTAGTGTGCGTAATAAGGCAGTCCACTCGGTCACTCAGTCGCCTCACTCGCTCGTGCACGTTCTCGTCTCTCCGTTCTTCTCCTGGTCCCATCCTCCAGTATGTCCCATGTGCTCCCGCGCCATCCTCCAATCCTCGTGCTCCACCCTCCTCCCTCCTCGTTGTGCCACACACACCCCCCCTCCTCTTCCTCCCTCCCCCCCCTTGTTTCAGCCCTAAAATCTTCCTAAAAAGACGGACCCCCACAATCCACACCTCACAGACAACGGCCAAATGTCAAGGGCCCCGCGTGCCGTCATTCCGTGGTACAGTACGTGCGCCGCAAATGGCGCCGCGTCGCGCAGACCTCGGGACTTACACGCCCACCCCCCCTTCCGCCAACACGCACTACTGCAAAGTACCATCGTCCCCCCTCCAAGATCTATTGTTGTTATTTTTTTTTTGATTGCTTTTTGATTTGAAAAAAAAAATTTAAATGGACGTCGGTGATCCCAGTAGGCAAATCTTGAGCTGCTGACCAGTGTGCATTGCCCGGCCCCCAAAAGCATGTCAGTCCGCAAGGTCGAGGTGATCCTCGGCACTGCCGGCCTAGCAACTGCAAATCCAGTCGACCCCGGGACATATTGTGGCCCCTGCCTTTGCCAGCCTGCCATCATGACTGGGTGCGACGTTTAGGCTTTTGTGACTTTTCGGGGCCCTTGGAGAGTAGTGCTCCGTCTACAGTGCCATCGGTCCCTCGCCCGGCGAGCAGCGAGTTGGACAGATGGGCGGTGATACGCACGCTCGCAAGGCAGCAACTCCACTTGGTCTACCACCGGGTGGGTACTGCGGGCTTGCTGTGTCTTATGACAGACAGACAGACTGGCTGCCTGCCTGCTTGCCTGCTGGGCGATGGGCACCTTGCATGAAGAATAATGGCTATGGACGTGTCAGAGCAGGCAGACAAAGTGTGTTCATTAACGAATAATAATTCAAAGTTGGGAAGTGACCCTAGGATGTGACAGACTGAATCTATCTATGTACTTTAGAAAGGTAAATGGTGCCAAGGGCCCAGTCATTCCTGCGCAAAGAGTGAGCAGACTTGATAGAAAACCAAATATGAAAAGAAAATACACCGGCACAACAATTTGGGAATCTTTAAACATGAAGCATAGCCGCCGCCCCACGAGGGAGACACAAAACCAGGAGCCAAAAAAAAAAGCAGTGTTCCGCCGCCAAAGACCAGTCGCGCATTTTTGTTTGTTCGCCGAAGGAGGGAAATTCTTTTTCCACGCATAGAAGAAGAGGATGGTGAAGATGGTGGGGAAGAAGAGAAGATCTATGGCCCCCGTTGCCTAAAATGACCCAAAGATTACCCCACGGACAAACAAGTGTGGCCCAGTGGAAAGGAATAGTGTGGAGGTATCAGAATAAAACCAAAACCACCCCAAAAAAGGGAACGTGAAGCTGGGCCAAAGGGGACAACCAGCCCCGAAAGAGGCTGGGCAAGAGGGGGATCTAGCTCCCCTCCCTGTCTAGAAGAAACCGCCGAGGCTAGATCGGCACAGCCCTCCGTGAGGAGGGGACAGAACGACCGGAGGATGGAGGACTTGCGTAGATAGGGCTGCATTAGCCCCGAATCTTCTTATTCTCGTATCCGGTCTGCAGGAGGGATGGACGCGACAGGTCCAAACCCGGAAGCGGGCACGGCGCGGGAAAGGAAAGAAAAGAAAGGGCAGGATGTGAATGGCCAAAGTACCCTGTCAATATCATCGGCTGCAGCCGGCTGATATCGTTGAGCAGCAGGCACAACAGGGTTGGCAGCAGCAAAAACAAGCCAGTGCCTTATACTCCGGCGTACTGGTGGTGGCTGTTGGGGCCGCCCGAGTGCTTGAGCATTTCGCCACACGCCTGCCTGGCCATTGCCGTGCTCCGCTGCGCGTTGATGTCCGGCGACGCGGACGCGGAGGCGATCATGCTGTTGATGGCAGGCAGCGAGGAAGACGACGGGCGGCTGCTCCGGGGGAGCTGTTCCTCGGGGTATGGGTCGTCCGACATCTTGATGTCATTGTGCTGGTGGTGTGAGTTGTTGTGGCGCTCCAGCGCCGCCATCGCAGGGTCTTCCGGGTCGGCCTCGAACGGCTCTCGCTCGAGGCACTCTTCGATGAGCTGCTCGTGTTCCTCCTCAGTCAGCGGCGGCGGCGGGTGCGCGTTCAGCTGCTCGACCAATATGTCGTACGCAGATGATCCTGTCGACGCCTCGCGCCTGTACCCGCCGCCAACATTATACGGGTGGTGTTGCTGCTGTGCGTAGTGCTGGCTTGGGTAGTTTGCGAACCCGTGGTTCAGGTCGTACACAGCCGGTAGGCGTTGCTGCTGCTGCTGCTGCTGGTGGGCCATGGGGTGGTGGATAGAGGAGGACCTTGTGTGCGAAGCCGTTGCGCCCCCGGAGACGCGGTGGCGTGCCGGTATCTGGACGCGCCTTCTGCGCGCCTTTGACGGCTCGCGCTGTTTCTGCTCCAGGCCTGACCTGACGAGCTCGGCTTCGACGTGGGCGCTCTTCCATTCATATCCTGGCTCGATTTCGTCTTTTTGGAGCTCCTCCATAAACAGCCTGAAAACCTCGTTGTAGCGGTTCTCCTCGTACCGTGCATACGCCCTTAGCAGTGCGGCTCTCTGTTTGAAGGCAGGGCGGGTTAGCGGCTTGTGTTCCCAATAGAGTGGCACAGTCTGCAGCACTGGCTTAGGGTGGGCATGTAGATACTTACATCGCGCGCCGGCCATTCACCATGTCTCAAGACCCCCCGATGAATTTTCATCTGCAGGTTCGCCTTGACCTGGGTTTTCTTGTCTTCGCTGAGAGCGTCGGCCTCCTTGACCCCCAGAAAGTCCCTGATGATGTTCTCCCACATTCCGTGACCTTTCCTGCTGAACCATTTCTGCCTGATGTTCCACAGCCGCCTCAGGTCAGCTGGCGCCTTTTGATCCAAGTCGACCCCCGGCTCAGGCACGGCTGCCTCGCCACTCCTGTCGGCGCCGTCAAACCCGAAGGCCTGGGACATTGTTGGCGGGCTGGAAGATTGCTCCTTCTTTACGCGGGACCTCCTGGCGCTGGCCTTGCGGCTCGGGTTTCTCTTGACCTGAACCGGCGCGGGACGCCCATAGTTTGTTGGCGAGAGCCTTGATATTGGGAGCGTGTCGCGGCGGTACTGTCCATGTTGAAAGTTTGGAGCCAGCGGCCTGTGTGTGTAGGATGTGCCGTTAATCATCTGGTAGTTGCTCTCATTGATTTGATCATGTAGGTAGAAAGAGGGCAGCCCGTCGGTGTCTGGTCCTACCGAGACACTAGAAGCGCTGTAGTGGCCAAAGTATGGGGTTGGCTGCTGTGGTGGTGGAATGGAGTCTTCGTGGGCGGGTGAGTTCTGTATGAAAGGTCCAAGGATATCATGAGGAGCCTGAGTCACGGTGGCCTGAACGGACATGGGGGAAGATGCCTGGCTGGTGCTGTTCAAGTAGTCCGAGTACGGATACATCGTCGACGTATTGGGTGGAGTTGGCTGCTGTGGGCATTGGGGGGAGTCCTGCGGTTGGTGGTACGGTGACTGGACCTTGGACCGCGGGTGCAAAGGTGGTGAAGCAGCGCTGGACACCGGGGTCAAGAGGTTGTCGTCGTCGACAACGGTAGGCTGGTCAAATGTCGAGACCTGATGGTACTTGTAAGTCAATACGGCTCAAGGTGCGGTCATGCATAGTGGTGGTGGAGAAGACTTGGGCGCCCCTTCCTTCGCGTGCGGGTGTATATATAGATATACGTATATGTGCGCAGGGAAGCAGGGGAGCAGGGGAATTAATCACTGGGGAAGGGAGACTCACCGAAGAGTATATGTGGTCTGGATCTGGGTAGTCGGAAACAGTGGCTGGCTCTCCGCTTAGGCAAGAGCAGTCGGTTGTATTTGTGCCCACCTGGTTGTGCGCGCTATGGGCGAGATATTGAGGACTCGAGGCCATGTCGATGAGAGCTCGCATCCGGGCAGAGGTGCCGTCAACCCTTTTGTCTTGTTCAAAGAAACTTGGGTTGGGTAGGATGTCCGCCAGCTGAGCGATGGAGTGGCAACCTGTGTGCGAGGGCTTGTCGAAGCCCCTACCTTTGATTCGACGTCTCGAGCAGAACAACAGCAGAGGGAGGGGGATGTTGGTTGCTGTATAACCGGATTCTTGACAAAGGATGATAATGGTCTTGCCTTTGGAGGTCTTTGCGGAGGTCAGGGGAACTGTCTTCATTTTAAAGAGAGCCTCGCCTTGGGCAGAGGCTCGAGGGGTCCGTCTTTGAGCTAGAAGTGGGAGGTGGTGGGTAGAGTTGCATGGCATGGTACATGGCGAGTGGGTCCCGCCCACGGCTGTTCAATGTTGTATAGAGGCTCGGTGGCACAGGCAAGAGTGACATGACATGGCCAGAGAAGGTAGGTGGACCGCAGAGAAGCTTTGCAAAAGGAAGACCTGTCCGGCCAGCAGGGGTGGGAGACAGTGTAGAAGTCACAACAAGGGTCGGGCAACTTGGGTACGTACAAAGTACGCCCCGTGGCAGTTGACCCAAAAAGCCTCAGGTCGGGGCCCGGAAGCCTGCGAGGTGGACGAGGGTACGTGCTCCATACTCCGTGTCCCTGATGCCAGATGCGACGGCAACGGGCTCGAGGGTTCTTGCCCCGTCGGCCATCATGGTAGGTAGGTTGTTTTGACAGGTACTATCGGTAGAGCTCATGATTCGCATGATAGCCGCTGATGGCCCTGTGCCATTGCCCAAGGAGGCTTGCCAGAACGGGTCGACGCTATCCTGTTCAGGCATAATACAGGGCTATGGCGGCCGTTGGCCTGGTCCACCAAGTGTAGTTAAGGGATGTGTGGACCGGGAAGGCAGAATGCAGAATGGACGCAGCCAGAGCCAGCCGTGTGGAGGGTGGGCCGGCATAGGGCTCGACAGCGCCTAATGGATGGGGCAGCTGGCTGGATTGTGGGCAGGGCAGGGCAGGGGAGGGAAGCCGGGGAGGGTCCAGGGAGCAGGGTCCGGCGTGGAGTACCGCGTAGTATAGAGCAGGGAGATCCTGGAAATAGAGTTGTCCTCAGCAAGGGGCGGAGACAGCAATGCCTCTGGCCTTGGCTGGGCCACATCTGACGCGATGTACATTTGTCTAGAGGGAGACCCTCGCCGCAGTCTGGCCAGCGAATTCGGCATAGCCCATGTTGTTGGCCCCTGGCAGCTGGCTTCTGACATCAGGTCATTGCCAGGTTTGTTTGCTACCGTTGCGATGTGTACTAAGTGTGCGATATACTGGGGCCGCCGTCAAGTGGGCTGGCTGGCGGTCTCTGGGGCAGCGCTGCGGATGGGAGCCGGAAATAGGTGGGGATTTTTGCGCGCCGACGATGGGCCATGAATCACAGGCCAAACAAACCACATGAATTTTTCCATCACTCTCCCTCTCGCGCGCCCGCAGTGGGCTTGGGCCTGGGCTGCTGGGAAGAGAGGGCCTGCTTGAATTCGAGGAGAGAAGACAGGGTCTCTCGTTGCTCCACTCAGGGTTAGATGGAGATACACGACGACGAGTTAGGTCAACGGAGCGAACGGGACAAAGCCGACAGTGGGGTGACTTGACCAACCCCCTGGTTGACGATATTATCACTCGAGCTGTCGGCTCTGTTCACGCGTCTGATGGACAGACTAGCCCCAAGACCTGAGTGTGTGAGCCGTGATCATGCACCACGAGAGGCTTAAGGTCAGACCCGGTGATCGGACTTTAGGCCAGAGAGCCGCCTGTTGTCCATATTATGGCCATCGCGTCTGGGAGGTGAAGAGCGCGAATACTATGTGTGAGCAGGTAGCGAATGCGGTGGGAGCCAAGTGGAGACGACTCTTGACGTGGGCCACGGTCGTCCAGAATCGGCTCTCAAGCCCCCATGGAGCAGGGTCGCGAGAACAGGCAGGGCAGGGCAGATCAAAAGGGTGGATTTGTCAACTCTTGTTGAACATACTTTCTCGAGCCGGCATGCAGCCAGTCTCAGTTCAATGTCTAATCAGGGTGGTCTTCGGGGCAAAGACCGCCCGGGCCGCAAGAGCAGCTTGCCGTATCCAGCCCTCGGCTAGGGAACACAAGCCGGGGCGTGGGTGAGATGCCAGGCACGCACGCAGCATGATATGCGTATTTCAGCCCTGAGACATGAGAGCTGTCATTGCGATAGCCCGGGATATGACGGGGTGGGGAAGCAGCCAAGTGCAGCTGGGATCTTGGGTGCGGATGAGGATCATCGTGGAGGGCGACGATGACTTCAGCCTGAAGCGACGACGGCCGGACGCAGGGTCTGTTCTGTTCCGTATCTCGTGCATGTACGAAGAAGAGGCGGACAGGCAGGGAGGGTACTGCTGCGATGACGAGGAAATGGGCAGCGCGCAGGCGGCACAGACTGTCTGGACTGGAGACCCTGGGCATTTTTCGATGAGGTGACATGAGGGTGGTGCCCCGGTCAGGGAATGGCTGATCTTTTGATTACTCGTGACAGGCGAGGTGGAGGGAGGGGATGGGGGGTGGCAGCAACGCCCGCAACGAACAACGCACGCACGCACCCACACATCATCATCATCATCATTATCATCATCATCACCACCACCACCATGGCCCAAGGGGCTCTCTGATGGCCATCCGACGGAGAGGCGCACAACAAAGAGGGTTGATTCCCATTGGGTGGGCGTGGTGAGCGTGGTGAGTGGCCAGACGAGGCGAGATGAGACGAGACGAGACAGGAAGGGCAACTGTCAGAGGAGGTCGAGAGGGCCATGGATGGGATGAAAGATACAGCAGCTGCAACAACAGTCAGCGGCGGCCGAATGAGTGACACAGGTACGGGACGGACGTACCGATGTAGATAGATTACCTATCTCCGAGCCGCTGTAGGATGTGGTGCGCGGTTCACCGTACGGTAGGGTACGGCAGGGCACGGCAGGGCACGGTGCGGCAGGGTGCGGTACGGTACGTGGTCGAGGCAGAGGCAGCACGGGAAGGGTGAAGGGTTGAAGGTCGGGGAAGACGGCTAGGGGCGCTAGGAGGTGGGTGAGGACAAGACACTGCGGGACGAGGAGATTGGGTCTGTTCATCGGCAACTCTGAGCGAAACAGGGGCCCGACAAGTGGGAGAGACCCTGTGAGGAACGGATCGTCGCCCAGCGGGAAACGGGGGAGCGAAAAAGCACGGGCTACCTTCTGGCACAGGCAGACGCCGGCCATCGCAGCAGTTGTGGAACGCCGTTGCAGGTCCAGGCAGGGGATGTGATTTGACGCTTGACGATTTCGGTGTTTGAACATTCCCGTGTTGTGTGTACCCTAGTATCTTTTTTTTTCTGTCTTTTCATACATACCCCCCCCCCCATACCACCCCACATCCCATCCAAACCACCACAACGCACAACCCCCCCCTTGTTATCCCATCACAGTACTCATGCACGCGCACGCACGCATGCAACCACTTTCTCTCACTTACTCACACGCGAACTGCCTGACATTCCAGTGTGACGACCATCGAGTTTTGATGAACGCATAAAGGGGGATGCAGCCCAGTCCGCCTGGCTCTTGTGTGCCGTAACTTTGGGATGGCGACATCGACCTCGCTGGGGGTCTGGGGAAGGAGGCAAGGAGAGGAAGGAAGCTGCTGGACGCGCGAAACAAACTAGGCCTTCGGGAGAGATAGCGGGTAGACCAAGACTACACAATCTGCGCAATCGGCACTAACAGGCACAAGCACCGCCCTTCCTCGGTGGGCCCCGAATTAAAAAAAAAAACGGCCCAGCCACAGCACAACACAAGCGCAAACGAAGGCAACCAAACGACCTATAGCATGGCACACAAAGCATACCACACTACCTTACGTAGCATACCATATCATACCTCAGCACAGGCGCACTACAAGGCGGGAAATTAGGCGCGCACACATGGCCGGCTTCCCCCTCCCCACTCACGAGCAGCCATACTGCTTTCGAGCCGCCGGATCATGACAATCGGACGGGGCACACGGCATCATCGATCTGGGCCTAGCCTGCGATGAGAGCATCATCTCGGGAGCGCAACCCGGTGGGTTTAGATCTGAGGATCCATATCACGAGCACGACGTTCCCAGTCCCTCGCGTCCCAGACTGACATGATGCATACAGTCTGCTATTCGGCAAAGTACGGGCACCGTCGCATGTCGCATATCCCCTGTTGCCTGCCTTTCAGTGACGCTCGCCTTCCCCGCGTCGCTGCAGCCAAATTAATGGTTGACAGCGAGCAAACTCATTGGGGGGAGAGGGGGAGGGGGTTTCTGCCCAAGGTTGCGGTCGGGAACTCACCATGGGTCATTCTGGCCCCTGTTTGACCCTTGGCCCATGCTCAAATGGCCGATGAATATCGGTCTCCCTAGCTCGCGGCACCCGGGTCGCAGTGGCGCGATCTTGGTCCCCTGGGGCCAAGGACCACATCCAGTCAGGGCAGTCAGTGCTCAGGGCCATCCACGGTCGAGCTCGCTGATGCCCAACCCAGGACGGCATGACCCTGGAGACGGGAAGAGGTGGGCGCGCTAGGACGGGGGTGATGGTGGAAGTCGACCGGCAAATTGTGGACAGGAGACAAGGCTCCGGCTCCTGCGCTAAATGCATCACAGGCGTAGCTAATCTCTGCATGGAATCAAATCCTCAACGGCCCGGCCAGGCACAAGGTCCCCAGTAGGATCAACAGGCCAAAAACAACGACGTGTTCTATGCGTGGCTGTCGGGCCTGCAGGAGGAGGCGGAACAACCAACGAGTCCAAGGCGTCAATAGCCGAAACAAACGCACCAACAGGCCGGCCATGGTCAAGAAACGCAGCCATTCAGACGCGCGCGCGCAACACACCCATACACACACCTCAAGCCCACGTTGGTGTGCCTCCGTGCTTGCCAGTGTCACAGGGGCTTGTCCGAGCATGCGCCATGGTCGACTGCCTCCGAGTGACTGATGCGATCCCGCTAGAAAGCGGGGAGACGAGGGAGGGTACCTTGAACGTCTCGCAGCACCAGAGTCCGTAGATACCACAAGTCTTCCATAATCACGGCGCAGCAGGAGGCCCAAAGACGAAGCGTTGTAACGCTACGGGCGAGGTATGAGGCCGGACGCGCATCTGGAAGATATGAGTCCAGCCCCCCGTGCGCGAAGTGGAGGTATGGTACCGTCGATGCCACAGTACGTCGCACCCATGCAGCCAAGACCGGCGTCCTGGGGGCTGAATGCAACCCCCCGACCAGTCAAACTACGTGCCGTGCTGTCGGGACGCGCTAGGGCCCATAAGAGTTTAGCTCATGCATATCTACTGGGATATACCATGTACATCATGCGAATGGCGCCTGCAGGTCGCGGTGCGGTGGCAGTCCCAGCTCCTAAAACCCCAGACAGCCCAAGCCCCCCTCATGTCCCCCCATCCGGCCCCATGCAACCCAGCACACAATGCTTGAGCGCTTATTCCGGACTGTCGATAGAGTCGATTGGCAGCCCAACGCGACAAGCGATGCTTTTCACCAACAGTTGCATTCCCATTCCAACACAGGAGATTCGGCGTATGGGATCTGGCATTCTCGCGCGTGGACGCGTCAATTCCCTGGATGTTGGCAGCAGTGCAGCCGCAGTGCACTGAATCTGTGGGTAGCCGCCAGGAAACGCCCGGGGGGAGGCATGAGAATGCAACTGTGACACAGCCCAAGGCCGACAACCCAGGGGTTTGGAGACGAGGGGACACGACAGCATGCGAGATGATATGACAAGTGCAGCCGAAAAAAAACCACGGTTCAATGGAGCGGTCTGCCTGTCTGTTTGGGCTGACCGTCAGTCTCCCAGAGTCTGCATGGAACCCACAGCACTTCCGGCTCTGCAGGTGCCAGGACCCGGTGGACACTCGACCCCTCCCCTCAAAAAAAAACACGACAGCAGCATCTCCACCTCGCTGCGTGCTAGGCCTGATCCGATCAAAGTGAGGCTCTGCGGCGCTCTGCTCGGTGTTGCTGCCCTTTCCTGCCCTTTCGTGCCCTGCCCAGCTCTGCGGTGCCCTGAGGGGCAGAATCATGCTTTTGCGATGCCGGCGCTGCGGAACTCAAGTGCGACACTGGCAAGGTCCAAGTACCCAGTTACCTGGCTGCCCACCTCCTTACCCAGCCGGCCAGCCAGACAAACAGACTGTCTGTGATTCATACTGTTGCGTGGGTAGGCACCCGAGGTGGGCAGGCAGTCAGTCAGTCAGGCAAGCAGGCACAAGGCACAAGGCACAAGGCAGACAGAGGGTTGTTGGTAGGGACGGCATGGGGAGGGGGGGTTTCGAGACCCAGGGGNGGGGGGGGGGTAAGGGAGAAAGGAGCATCGCCACAATGCCGGCGTCTGTCCTTGGCTCTCCTCGCTCTCCCACCCTCTCTCCCACTCTTCTCTTTCTCCATGACGTGGACAAGGAGATCAACGCAGAGCCTCATCAGACCATGACTCTGCCGCCGAGTTCCCCACCCCGTCGTGCTGCCCTCCATGAGTCGGGTCGAGTTCTGGTCGAGCCCAAAGCTGGGTGGTGCGTGCGCAGGCTGGCCTGGCTGGTCTGCGCCGGGTCGACTCAAACGGGCGCGAGTGGGCTCCTCTGCTTGCCCTTTTCTGCCCTTCGAGAAAGTAGGCGGGCAGGCTGGGCGGACTTTTGATGGATCGACGATCTGCAGTGGCAGGGAGCCCCCTGCGCAAAAATACCCTGCATCTCGGGGCCCGGCCAATTGACGAACGGTGGGTCGCGGTGCCAGTCCTGCCAGGTGCTGCCAGTCTGCGAGCTGCGAGCTGCGTGCCAGCGGGCCCACTCCCCCCTCTGGTCACGGGTCGACTGGTGGACTGCGTACAGCACGCACGTACCCGGGTAGGTACCTAGGTGTCCACCATAAGTAGGTAGGCAGGTAAGTAGAGCCGCGAGATGCCAGGACCAGGTACGCATACGCAGTACACTAGCAGTAGCAGTAACGCAGTACACTGCGGCTGCTCTTGCTGCAACCACGGCAAAGCCAGGAGCAGCAGCCGGAACGAGCAACCGTCGTCCCCTGCTGCCTTTCTGGTGCGCTCCTGGCCTCACGTTGATATCGCCCTGTTCTGCCTATCTACTGTGACATCTCGGTGGGTACGTACCCGCACCTTGTCTCTCCAGATGTCTCTCTCTACCTGGTCGCTCTGGCTGTCTGCCTATCTCTGTTCCTCACTGCCCTTCCAGCTGGGAGCCCGGTCCCCGCCAGCTTGTCCCTGCCCCGAGGCGACGGCCCACCGGGCTGACAAGAGCTGACAAGACTTGACAAGAGCTGGCGAGACATGGTCCATGGTCCATGGTCCATGGTCGACGGTGACGGTGACGGTGACGGTGAAGGTGAAGGTGACGACGGCCCCTGCTCACCCTCATCCCCTTCACCCGTGCTCGCACCCGCACCCGCACCCGCACCCGCAACCGTACCCACAGCGCGACGGCCGCTTGTCCGTCTAATCTCACCCCGGCTTCGACTCGTCCTTGCCCACCCGCACGCCAAAAGCAGTCACTCGTTTGCAGAGCATTAGCAATCGGCTACCTGAGGGGCGAGCCACTTGCCAGATCCGATCATGGCGATGGATGGGATGGGAATTCCACCCTCCAAAAGTGGCCCTGACCATGAACCCGCCGGGAGCGCAACAAGCCCCTCCGGTTCCAGTGCGTCGTCAATGCTTGATCATGTCCATGACACCTTCTTCCGTCATCTCAATACCCGCCTCCAGTCTGCCTCGCCCTGATTGTCCCGCAACCGCGATGTCTGGACCGTGGCTGGTTTGGGAGCCGACACTGGACTGGAGCCGGGCCGGATGTCTGGAGGAGAAACCGGGACCAGCGCACAAGAGCTCGCTTGACACAGAATATGCCCCGTCGTGAACTCCGCCGCGGCCGCCGCGATGCGACCGCGATGGCGCAGTACTCAGAACTTGGGACGGAAACCTTCCTGTGGTCATCGTTCGGGCCGCCCAAATATGCTCCCCATGTTCGCCATGACTCGAGGTTGCTTCTGCGAAGCGCCTATACCGCTCTGCTGGGACAATCGGGTGGCTGTGGCCTGTCGTGTGCCTCGCCTTCTCCATCGCGCCGCGTCTGTTTTCACAGGCATGGCCGCGTCTATACATCCGACATCTCTCCTAGGACTCCCGAGGCTCCCGCTCATCGCCCCAACAGACACGGCTCCCGATCGTAACACATCATCTGAGCTTGACAGCCCTGTCCCGGCCTGCGCTGTTCTGCAGCCCACCTGCAACCTGCAGCCTGCAACCGTGATGGCTGCAACTGATCGTAATGCAACTGTGCCACCCAGCGCTTCCGCCCTGACGGGAACCAACCGCCAACTGCTGGCTACCGCCCGCGCCATTCGCGGTTGCTGGCCGGAGTCACAGATCGTCTGGAGCGACACTAATGCCTTACTGTGTGCCCGGACTGGTCATCTAAGCCGTAGTCGCATATGACATCGTCGGCTAATCAGAAGCTAATAACTATTGTCAGTGTGAGAGCAATGGCACCTTGACTCCCTTTCTACTAGAAGGACGACACCGTTTCTGTCAGTTGGCCTAACTCGGTCCCATCCACAAACCGCAACAAACACAAGATAGACGCGTGCGCTACAGCCATCACCGCTCCGTCACTACATTGGCGGCAGCGGTAAAAAGTACACCATCGCGGAAGGAGGCAGGCCAGGGCTTGTCGCGAGTATATCCAACCAAGCAAAGCACGAAATGGAGCAGAGAATGTTACATCTCGTTCTGCTGTCATCTGTCCCATTAGCTCGAGTGCAGTTGGACCATGGCATTCAAGCGAGTGCGAAACCAATCTCCCGCCATGGCCACACGCCCGGCGAAAAGAACTGCTTGACAGGGACAATGTGAGAATCGCCATGCTTGCTTGCACCTGGGCGAGCACCATCGGTGTCTCGCAATGGCCCAAAACCCCACTTCCTTGCCGTTTAATCTCGGGACCATCAACCATCAGGTCATCACTCAAAACTCGACCCTTCAGATACCCCTGATCCATGTCTGCCCTACCTGTGTTGTAAGGGGCGCTAGATCAGATCTTCATTGCTCCACGGGACAGCATCTTACCTTCACGGTGACCAATGACCCCCGTGACCTGACATAGCATGCGGCCTTTGCTTCTGTCTGGGTACGGACACTTGGCCGCAGGTAGCCTGCGTCAACTGACTTGGCCGGCAGCGGTGAGCTGACCCTAACTGAGATTCCCTGCCAGGCGCAAGCAAAGCAGCTGCGGCTCTGGATGGCGACCTATGCGGAGGTCTGCCCGATTCTGCATGAGTGACATGAGCCTTTCAAGGCAGTGTCGATCTCTGACCTTTCCGTGTTCAGCTCGCTGGGAGCGGTCCGGACTCGAAGATGAACCAAAATAGACGCCACCTCAACAACCAACAGTTTCATTCAGCTGCCGATCGTGGGGATGTACCCAAGAGTTGCCAGAGAACCAGGCGCCTTCGCAGTCATCGGAGTGGGTGGGTGCTGTGCCACCAGAACAGTGACCAGAGCCCTACCCTCCTCGGCCGGACGAGAGACAGGACTGATCACTGATGACCCCGTCTGCCTTGCCATGCATCTCATGGGGCTCTCAAAGTTCCGGGGTAATCTGTGGCCCTGCTCACACAAAACGACAATGAGACAGATTGCTGCGACCCGGGCCTGCTGCTGCTCAGTAGCCCAACCCCAGATCGAAATTAACGAGAGACTATTCCTACCACATCAGGGCACTCACCTACTGTCTGGTCAGATCTAGACAATGATCATGCAGTTCTCACGCCGCCACCGCCGTTCAACAGAAAAGTATCCTGACCGCAGTCTGCAGTAATCATCGAGTGCTCAGGCAGACAGCCGCCATGGTGAAACAAACGCTCGATGCGCGACCAACAGGCATTGTCGCCAGCCAGCACACCTGGTTCTCTGCAGTCATGCGGCGTGACCATCACATCGCCGGCTTGCAAGAGGCGTTGGATTGGGTGAAGTCTAATCTCCTCGCCATCCAGTAGTTGGCATCCACTGCCCATAGACACTCGACATGTATCGGGTACAACTGCTACACTGAAACACCCGACATGTGCGATTCCTTGTGACAATTTCACCAAGAGACCGGGGACGAGTCCTGCTGGTACAATCAGCGACATGACTCCGTCCTTGACCTGGTTCAGGATCTTCGTCGCGACTGGTCTGCATGTTGACGCGGTTCAGCAGTGGAGACCTCACCTGTCTCCGTTGAGACTGCCCGAGCTGAGAGCCATGCTCAGACATCGATCGCGGACAATACTGTCCTGATTCTGGCTGGTGTTCTCCTCAGACCCGCGATCCCACCTGCTGTGCCTCTTGGATTCCAGCGGTCCCACGCCAGACTCCGCTTTCTTCCTGTCAAGATCGCCTAAGGCACACTGTGCCTTACGAGCACAGGGTTCCCGCCAACAGACACACCCATCTGACCAACAATAGCAACCTTCTTTTTGCCGCGGATAAAAAGTTGGCAACTAGGCCGAGAACGGCGCTGACCTGGCCAGTAATCCTGGAAATACAAAGGAAATAGCCCAGGAATGGTATCTGCCGAGATCGCACGACCTGTCTTGAGGAGGAAACGGCCACTTAGAAATCGATAACCAAACGAGGAAGCACTTCGCAATGTCTACTCACCACATGGCCAGCGCTTACCAAACTCCGCTTTTCTGCAGGCAGAGCCGCGTTTTGTACACTGGCAAATCCTTTAGGGTGACCGTTACAGTGACCTGGCCTGGCCCGGCCGCACGTGGGCCTGGGCCATGCTGAGTCTGAGCAGTCGGGTCGCGGCCCGCCCAGGCTTACTCGACCGTAGAGTAAAGTTCTCTGCTTCCAATTACGCCTCGTACTATGACCTCTAAAGTCTTAATTTCGTATCATCTCCCAGAGTATTCGCCGCCCATACACTAAACAATTATCGCGAATGGATCGACAGTGAAGTAAGGTGGTAGCAACGCTACGAACACATGGATGGACAAGGCGCTGCGCAGGCTACCGGAAGGACCAGCTGGTGTGCAAGCTGTCTGCTGTCTTATCACTTTCGTATTATTATGCAGGTATGTCAGGCTGACATGCGCACTGTCATGTTCAGCCCTAGGGATTGAGTGCTGACAAGTGGATTGCCGTGCTTCACTCAGCGAGCAAAGCGTCAGAACCCAGAATGAGCTTCACTCGTCCACAACAGCATACCTAGGTAGGCACCACACTTTTCCGGATCAGAAGCCCTAGCCCTTTGCAATGTGAGCCACGAAAAACAGTACGTCGTGGACTCAGCCGCAATGAAGCCGATTGAGCCAGCCATCCAACGGAGGAACTATTAGTGAGGTGGCGAAGGCCTTGCGGGTCACCAGCCCTGAACGTTGACGACGTACGTGCAGACAATGCGACATGTCACCCGTGGCGGATTGCCCCCCACAGGACCCTGGAAGTCTGCAATGCCCAGTTAGGGAGGAGGGTTAGCTTACGGTGGCTTTCCGTGGCCCGCGTAGATCGAGACAACTTGGTTGACCAAATCTCTCTGCCGGTCATGTTGGCGCATTCGGGAGCCTTACGGGGCAGGATTGAGCAGCGGCAGGAGTCGTGGATGCCCGGGGGCAAGACAAAAGGCCCAACTTGCATATGCAGCAACGTAGCTCCGCCAGTGGAGTCCCGGCATCATCGCTGCTTCTGGCTGATCGCGGCAAAGTAAATACCTGCACTGTCCAAGCCCGCGAGGACCCCGACCCTCAGCCAGTGACGGTCTCGACCAGACGAGTTGCGGGCAAAAAAGGGCCTGGGTCATAAATGACTGGCCCAGCAACGACGGCTGGGATTTCTCCCCCTGCCCCAGCGAGTTGGCGACCAACTGGTACGAGACTGGGCTCCGCCATGATGGAGACGTTCGCAGAGCCTCAACACAAACCCCTTGTTCGATGGAATATTACACCGAGCGACCAAGATTTGGCCGTGCTCATACACCATTTCTTCCAGAACTCGTTACCCATCAGTTAATGGGAACGGGGACCGGCAGCCCCACCGCTTCTGCTGCTCTGAACTAGGGAGACGGTTCACTCCTCGCCCTGAGCTTCACACCGCTGTGGATCCCTGAGCAAGCCAGGTCAGCCAGTGGCTTGCAGCTGTAATTTAGCCCCGTCTGTGTTCATGATCCCGTCTTCCACGAGCTCCGCTGACATCTCAGGCCGTCCCGGGGAAGTCTAGGACGAGATACCAGCAGAGCGCAGGCATGAGACTCGTCGTCCTCTGGTATGGTCGGCGAGCAAGAACACCCGGGAGATTGACAAGATTCCCCGTGGCTGGACGTGGCGCGGCCGCTTCTGGCTTGAGCAGGCCCTGCCTGAAAATTTCAAGAAGGGAACCAAGATCCAGCCCAGCAGCTCGCCCCTGGGGGACCCTGGCCGAGAGAACCCAAGTTGAGGCAACATATCGCGACTCGAATGCTGTCCCAGGGGAACGCGCGCGACACATCACTTTCTAGCACGTGTCTCGGGCCTCGACGGCACAATCTGTGCAGCCCGAGGCACTCCCCCAATCGGCGGCGGATTCTTCTCCATCCCTTCCCTTACATGGCACCGACCCACGACTGCGGAGCCGTCATGGGAACGTGGCCAGACCGCTCCGGCATCCCTGGTTGCTGACAACCTCAGCCGGCCAGTTGAACCGGGTCCGGATCGTGCGGGAAGCACCGTCACGATGGACACGTCGTTTCGCTCCGGAAGGAAGGGAAGGCTGAGAGTCGCGCCCTGCGAGAATGACTGCAGCAGATGCCGAAGCAAGGGTTGCAACAGAGAGAAAGAGACAGGTAGAAGGGGAGGGGGAGGTTGCAATACCCCTTCGAATCGAATCCACTGTTTCCGCCGGGTGGTCTGCGTAGGAATGTCATCTCAATAGCTCAATAATCGCTGACCAGGACTCGACTCGCAGGTGTATAGCGCGGACACCCTCCCACGAGCATCGTCGTCGCCATCGTCGTCCTTAAGGCCTTGTGAGCCGGGATTGGTCGGCCCTGTTCCCACTCTTCCCAGGCTAGAGGACCCAGTCGCCTACGACGGTCCGGGAAGCAGATCCTCCACCAAACTAGCCCCGGACATACGCAACGGCTTTTGCTATTTTGCGAAGAGGGCCTTCGACGGCAGGATCCGGACCCCGGACTGGGTGAGCCACCGTCACAGACCAAGGCACAGGCGACCAAGCAAAGGGCCAGAGAGAGAACAAATGATGACGTCCGCCTTCTTGAGGTTGGCTTCCCCGTTTGACCGGTTGAATGGGGACACCCGGAGGAAGGTGGGTGGACCGGCGGGGAGGTTTGCCCACACTAGTGAGACCCTTCTTGTTTCTCGAAGGCAGCAAGAACAATTGATGGCATGTTGGCATGTTGCGGCCGGGAAAGCTTCTAGCCTGACTGACTGCAGTGGCTTGCATCTCGGCGCATGTGTGGCCGGGCACACACGCCGCCTTGTCGGTGACCGGCCAAACTCGCCGCTCGGCTGGGCCGGCGTCAAAACATACATCCCCGGCCGTCGCTGAGAAGATTGATCGGCACAAGGGAGGCTTTCTTACACCTGCACTGATGTCAACTGACCCCGATCCTGACTAGGAAGGGAACGCACCCAATGAAGTTTCACGGACGCAACCTTCCCCCACCACAGAACCAACCTTTTCGCTCCTCTGCCCTACGGGCCCCCCGGCTAGGCGAGACACATGGCTCGGCACGCGGCCCAGGTCGGGCGGGGCAGGGCACGGCAGGGCTCGCCTGGCCGACCAGACATCCTACGCCGTCGGGCCAAGCACGATCCACGAGGAGGACTGGCCTTGACACGTCAACGCGCCTGTTTACAAATCAAACAGAGACCAGGGACAAAACACACAAGAGACGCAAAAATGGGGGATGTGTGTGTGGTTGTGCTGTCGCCGTCGTGTCTGGGCGGCCCCACCCCCGGCCACCTCCGCCGCCCGCCGCTATACTCAGCTTAAGCTGCGCCGCGACGGTACATTAGAGCACGACAACAATACAACTACACAAGACGCCCGTTTTTTTTTTTTTTTCTGGACCGAAGGATTTCGCTCGAGATGCAAACTGCAGTCCGCGCCGCAGGCCGTAACCCAACCCAGCCCGCTCGGCCCAGGAGCCCACGTTTTTTCCTTTCCGTCTGCGATCCCTGCCCTTTCCCCCCTGGTCCCATTTTCCGGATCCTACGCTGTCTCGCAGGGTGGGGGGAACAGGTGTGGGTGAATGACTGAATTGAGTTGATAGAATAGCAGCACCATAAGCAACCAAACCAAACCACGCACACACGCACGCACCACCACCACCACCACCATCCACCCTTACCGCCGTGGCGACTGCGCCGAAGTCTGCGCCTGCGCCGCAGCCCGGCCACGCGACAAGGTAAGATGGGGACCATCCAACCACCCACCCAAGCACTGGCCTGGCCGGGCCAAAGGGGGGGTGCCAGGCTCCACCACCACCACCACCACCACCGCCGCCTTATTACCACATGGCAGGGTGGTGGTGGTGGTGGTGGCCGGCGTGATCGTGGTGATGGCATGCTTTCGCGGGCTACCAGCGTGGTACTACTTTGCGAGGTTCAAAGATAGAACCCTTCGATAGCACGTTCCCAACCATTCCGGAAAGGCGCGGCGGGCACACACAGAGAGAGAAGCCAGCAAACAAGCAAGCCCGTCACAGGCAGTCCGGCCCCCCCATGCACACGGTCCATGACATCAAAGCCCGTGGGAGGAAGGAAGTCCCGGGCAGCCGACCCCGGTGGCCCAGTGGTCGTTGACGATCCTTGGACGTTGCATCCAGACATCGAAACACACGCCAGCTAACCCAGATCGAACCCTCTCTGCATGGAGGGCAGCAGGCCAGCCCTACGTACGTACGTTCTTGTCGAGAAAAACACGTACCAAGAAGGGGTATATTGTCTCCACATGTACATACATACATACATACACCGTGACCACCACGATCAACCCTGTGACAAAGTAGTCAAACACGCAAGAAATCCTCTGAGCAATCGTTCCAGACCCCCTCCGCCTCCCTGTCATGCCCCATCGAAGCCCACAGGACCGGCCGGTGGTTTGCCCGTCAGCTGGTGGACGGATGGATGGGCAGGGAAATGTTCCGAGGTCAGGTAGTAAGCACACGATGGAACATCGAAACGCAGTGAAGTCAAGAAACGCAAAGCCCGACACGATGCCGCCTCCAAGTAGTATGCACCGACGAGTCGCAATCTCGTCCTTCGCTGTCGGGCGCCTCTATGTACAGGTAAAAAAAAAAATATCACGTGAGAGATTTGCACACCATGGGGATCCGCTGTCCGTTTTCGTATCCTCTGGCGCTTTGTCTCCTGTTGTTTGTTTGGGGTCAAAACCGCGCCAATCTCTCTGCGGTCATGGCCATCCAGGTGACTCAACGAAGTTGTCGTGGAGGCGTGTAGATCTGGCATATCCTCAAGCCAGCCTAGCTTGCCCACGGGCCTTCTTTTGTTCATCATTTGACTTCGTCTGTGAAAACGTAATCCTCGCTGGCACTGTGAACGCCGAGACATCCATGTCGAACATTGGGTATTTAAAGTAGGAGACTGGCTCAGGCTTTGCTCTATGATGGTCATGGTTTCTGAGACCGGTCCTCAGAAACTGTTCCTGAAGCGTTGTATCAACTGTGACAACAAATTGCAACCGCCTCTTATGAGTAGTTATCGCATCAGGGGCCAGACGTCGCACCAAGATCATCTACATTCTCGTTGGCTCAAAAATTGGGGACAGAAATTCCAGCGGATCCAGGGCTCCGGGTCCTTGGGGGTCCTGACGTGCTGACTAGGCGCCCATTTCCGGAACGAAGGAATAGTTGAAGTCCATGAGTCCATCCAGCATCCAGTGCTGCGGGTCGAAGAAGTCGTAATTAGTCGGTTCATAATTGGAACCCCCCAGTCCTCCCTGGCCACCAAAGCCAGAGCCACCACTAGGCGTCAAGGCGCCGTTGGAGGCTGTGAGGAGGCTCGTGGGCAGGCCATGGGCTGTGCTGAGCGGAGGGTCGAGGTGCGTGGATGATGCCGACGAGTGCTCTGCGGAATCTGGATTCGTGGGATGTTTCAGCGCTGCGTGCCCTCCGTCAGCAACGGATGCCGGAGGGCAGGCGGGGGGAGTCCACTTACAGTCGAGGTTTCCTCGGCCACGGGCTTGGTATTCTTCCCTCCAGTGCCAGATCGAGTCGTAGACGAGACTCATGCTGTGCCTGCAGCGCACTTGCAGCTGCAGGCTGTCATCAATCTCATGGACCGAGTCCTCGTCATGGTAGGATTTGCTGCGTTTGGCCTCCCGGTTCCCGTTCCAGATCTGGACCATGAGCTCGGCGAGCCGCCAGTTGAGATCGTTCTGGACAACACTGGTTGATCGAATGGCGGTGATGGTGCGGTGGAAGAGTATGCGGCCGCGCTCGTAGTCTACGGATTTCGCAAAGAAGGACCGGAGGAGCTTCAGCAAGGCGAAGCCCGCGGCGACCAGCATCTGTTGTATGTAGTTGGTGGCGTATCGCAGCAGTTCACTCTCCCCATGGGGATCATGGGGAGATGTAGGCTTGCTGTCGAGTACGTAGTCCAGAAAACTGCAGCTGGCCCTCCACAGGCCCATCAGGTCGTCCATGTACCCGGGGGTGTTGTGCGAATCGAAGAAGCCGGCAAGCCGAAGGTGGAGACCGGCGGCTTTCAAGTGAAGGTTGACAACCCTCGATAGGTTGCGAGACAATATCGACGCCTGCAGCTCACCATACTCGCGACGGTAGACGCGCATCAGCATGGCCCGGTGCTCGTCGCCAGCCACACCCCGTGGATCGCTGGCATTGCTGTACATCTCCTTGGAAACCTTGTCACAGAAGCGTTCGATCTGAAGTCGGGCCTCAAGGTCTGGTGACAGCTGGAAAGGGCCGGATTCGCCGGGCCGGATGGCCAGTGTCCAGTCATACAAACTCGACGCTGGCTGGCCGTAGCCTGTTCCGATGGACTGGGCGACGATGTTGGTGACAGCCCATGTCACGACCCGGTCGTGCAGTTGCTCGTTGTCCAGGTCGATGACGACACGTGAGAAGTCGTTGATGTGATGAGGCCTGTGGAGACCGATGAGAGTGGCGACCTTCATCATCACACCGCACAAGATCTGGGTTGGGTCCGAAGAGGAAGTGCTTGTGGGAAGTGGCCATGTACACAAGAGACATAGAGCCTTGACGACATGGTGGCTGCTGGGGACGTCTCCAATGGTCTGCCACAGCAGATTCGTCAGAGGTCCGGAGAGATTGCCGAGGAGAGAAGGATCGGGGTGGTATCTCCGCGCAGCTACCGAGATCATGACCCAGTATAGCAGGGGATGCTGCGCGTAGTATTGGTCGGGAGACTGGGCAGGATTGAGAAATGGGAGGAACTGGTCGTAGTGGGCGAAGTACTCGGCGAACAGCGCGGCCTCGGCGTCCTCGGTCAAGCGGACTTCCTCGAGCTCGCGGCAAATGCGAGGCACATTGTAGGAGCCGCCGCGCTTGAGGTGCAGTAGAGACGAGACAGCCTCGTCGGAGCCCATGAGCGAAGGGTGTCTGGTGTGAGAATAGACACTCGCGACGACAGGAGACTGCAGCTGAGAGTCCATTGGGTCGTCCTCATCCGGGATGAAGCCCTGTGCCCTTGCCTTGGCGACACTGCGCCGCAGCTTCTCTATCTCCCTCTCCATCTCGGCATGTTTGCTGCGCTTGCCGACGCGCTTGAAGTTGGACTCGATCTTGCAGTCGAGCTTGAGACGGACGCATCTGGAGCAACTCGTGAAGGGGTCTTGGACAACATCGCATCGCAACTATTCCCGGTCAGCAACTAATCGTGGATGATAGGTTCCGGGGATAACATAGAATGCAATTGGTGCTGAATGCATTGGAAGCGTAGAGGATGAATTGGTATGTATGGCTTGCGCCGATTGGGGTGTGCGTGTGTGCGCGTGCGTGTTTGCAGGTAGGCCAATGTCGGTCGGACTCACCTTTTGCTGGCGGCACTCGTTGCAGGCTCTCTTGACGCCTGGCTGCCTCTTCTTCTCGTTTTGGTCTCCTCCAAGATCGTCATCGCCATCAGGGCTGCCGGGGCTGCTGCCAATCAAGCCGACGGAGCTCCTCTTGCGCTTTGCGGCGCCATTGACACCGGCGCCGGAGGCATGGGACAGGCCGTGGCTCCGGACAGAGACGGGGCTGGTCGGGCTCATGGAGGAGGCAGGACCACCATTGCCATTGCCATGGCCGTGTCCGTGTCCGTGGCCGTGTCCGTGGGCCTGGGCCTGGGCATGGGCAAGTTGAGCTTGGGCGTGGGCTGCCGAGCTTGCGGCGCCGGGTCCCGGGGCTGCAGAGGCGTCCATGCACTTCACTCAGTGCACGTGGCGGAGGTGGGCAGAGCAGGGGAAGAGGGGGCAGAAGGCGCAGGCGGGACCGGGACGTTCCAGCAGTGCAGAGTCCAGGCACGCTGGCGAACGGATCTGAGGGGCGCGAGGGGCGAGGGGCGCCGGTGTCGCGATGGCAGTTGTCAGTCGTGTCGGGGCTTGGTCGGTGGGTGAGCCGGCTTGGGTCATGAGCGAGACAGTCGAGGACGAGGTTCGAGGGCCGGTAGCGGAGGATGCGGGGTTGGGCTGGTTTATTAAGAAGGAAGCACTCTGCCCTACAGGGGGGAACTTTTTTGCAGAGTCATCGTTATCGATCGGGCTGGACTAGATAACTGCCACTAGTGTGCTGGAAACAGGGAAAGTGGTAGTGCTAGATCATGAAAAGTGCAACGGCTACAACAGACGCTGGTTTAAGGAAAAAAATTAATAAAACAAGAAAGAGTCATACACACTAACTAGCTGCTGCTCTGCTGGGCCCCTGTCGCAGCCAGCATCCCGCCATTTGGCAATTGCAATCGGCTGCTCCTCCTACATCCAACCTCGTCCAACCTCATCCAACCTCATCCAACCTCGTCTCCTCGCGCTTACACCTTCCCGCCTCTCTCCTCTCGCTCATCCAAGGCAGGCAAGCGTCGCAGAAAAGGAATGGGAAGAAAACTGTGAAGAGCACCTGCCCGCTTTTCGACTTGTGAATGGCGGGGAACGAGGCGGGAAAGTGGGGAGGCCCTCTGCCGTGATTGGCCCGCGGTGACAAATAACGGGGCTGATAAGGTGCGATAAGATCCAGACCCCTGTTCATCCCGGTGGAAATCTCGCCCAAGATCAGTGGAAAAGTGGAGACTGCCCTCTCTCCTGCCTTCCTGTCCTCCTATCCTTCTGCCCTCGCTTCAGATGTTTGTCTCCTCATTCAAGTAATCGCATGCGCGGTTGCTTCATTCAACATCAGAAGAACTTCTATACTCACCCACACAATCATATTATTACACAACACACCGAGACTGTGCCCCGAGACTGGGCCTCAGAACCGTTGTCAAAAACACTCACGGCGGAGAAGAGAGGTATGCAAGACAACCGATGGCTGCTTTGTTCTGACGCGTTGTTGAGCCAATGCCTGTCAGACCAGACCAGACCCACCTTCTCGAATTACTGCATGTAGATAGTCGCCCGCACCTTCAGCGGCCAATCTCTGAACCCGTCGGCCCAAGACGTAAAGTTTATCATCGCTCGCAGCTTGGCGCACGCACGTCTTCCCACTGCCTAGGTTCCGAATCTGTTGCTGTATTCACAGTGGATATCTGACAACCAAGCAGGATAAGCAGACCAAGGCACCAAGGGACCAACGGACCGACCGATTCACCATGACCGACGATGCGCAACCGCATCAAAAACGGCCGCTGCTCAAGGGCTCTCTGAAAAAACCACCACCCCGAGTCAATCCACCCTCATATACAGAGAAACCCTGGCACAAGTCCGAGGTAACCATAGTGAAGCAATCGGACCCATCAAGTGAGGCAACCCTCGATTCGTCCATGTTGAACTCAAGCACGAGTTCTGCAGTTGCTCGTGAAGAAAAGCTCACGAACCCGTCTGACAATATTTACACCTGCCGCAGACAAAGTCCACATGTCAAGGATTTGTTCAACCTCCGTCCCCCAGCCATTTGTCAACCCTCCCAGTAGCTGAGGCAAGTGAAGTTTTCCAAGGCTCGCCCGCTCAGTCTCCGTCCACGGTTTGGCCCCCATTTCACTCTCGAAACACACGCGTGTCACATGAAAACGGCTACCCGCAGGGTCGGATCTTTGCAACATGGTACATGGCATGTTGGCGAGACATTGCTGCCCTACGCAGGTGACTGGAGGGCAGTATCCTGCAGGTGACATGTATTCATCTCATTGGTCAAAGTCTACAGGTCTTATTGGTGAAGGCAAAAGTCATGCACGACCACCTAGGCAGCTTAATGCCGACTTTTGACGAGTGCAACATTCAATGTAGGCGCTAGGATGGCGTACTTGTATCGTGGACACTCAATCTCCCCAAGTATTTCATCAACCAAACCCAAGCAAAAGTGACTCGTAGCTATTCGGAAACTCAATCTGGTCACAAAGCGAAGGAAGGCGGACGAATCGTTTCGTTGATGTGATATATCCATCAGCGCTGCATCAAAGTAGATGTGTGGCACGACGCCCAGGCACAATGCTGTGTTGTACGACTTTCAAATTCTCACCGGGCCGTCACATCTCAGCTTTAAAATCTGTGCCACCGGAGAGAGAGTAACACCTATTCTTTGCAACAGTGCTTGTATCACAGCTTGGACTCAAAAAAAAAAAAGATAAAACAGCAGCTGCACAATCTGAATAGCATTAACACACCGGATCTGAAGTAACCATGTGTCGCTTTTCCCGACTTCTGCGGTATGGCCTACAAAAAAGAGCAGAGAACCAAAAAAAAAAAAAAACTTAGACTTGATGGTCTACCCGTTGATGATATCGCTCAGAGTGTGTACCTAGGTATTAGGTAGGTGATCAAGCTGGTGATATCTAGGTAATTACTCCCATCTCTCGAGCAGAGTATCCTTGCCCTCCAACTTCGCGAATCGAACGCTACCTCTCCAAACTATCCCCCTCTTCGTAGGGTCAAGCGCCTCAGTATTGTACTCGCCCTGCTCCGATCCATTCAGAAAAAGCCCCTTTGGGTGCTCACTAAGCGGCGGCGGCCCGCAGGCTACCACCGCGTTGAGAATGTCACGGGCGGACTTCCCGAGGGTCCGAAACGCCCCGTTCGGCCACAGCCGGCCCCAGAATACAGTGATCAGTGGGACGACCCATGGGAACATGACATCTCGCAGGAACCAGGACTCGCTGTGGCGCATGATCCCGGTGGGCATTGCTCCCGGGTCGAGGGCGAGGACCGAGATGTTGCTGAGGAGCGGGTCCTGGTCGAGGCGGCGCTGAAGCTCGTGGCTGAACAGTGGCCGGCCGTGTTGTTAGCTTGGATAGACAATATGCAGGTCCACGTACATGTGGGACTGAACAAGGCCTACATCATCATGACTCCGCATAGCTTGGACGCTCCGTAGCGCCTGTAACCTGCAGCCCAGCCGGTCGTGTCGTCCTTGGTCGCGCTCCAAGTGCCTTTGGCGATAGGCTCTAGGTCATCCGAAATGAAGTATTTGAACTTGTCCTCTGCGTAGGCCCCATTGATTGTATTATGCTTGTCTCGTGGGCTGTCAAGGTATTGATTATCAGTGATCATGTTCATCACATGTGACACGCAGGAAAGGGAAACGACCCAGGAACTCTCACTTGTGTGACCAGCTCGTCACCCAGAGGATCCTCCCTCGCTCTCGGTCCATACTCCCGAGGAGCATCAAGGTGAGCAGCCAATGACCGAGATAATTCGTGGCAAAGGTTAGGTCCAACCCGTCCTCGGTCCAGGTCTGCGTCGCGTGTTCCTCGACCCCGGCGTTGAGGATCAGAGCACGGATCGGAGGGATCTGGCCCGCAGCAACGCGTGAGCTGATATCGGCGGCTACATCTCGCACGCTGCTGAGTCTGGACAGGTCGAGGGACACCTTTTCGAAGGAGTGAGGGGGCGCATGCGTAGCGGGTGGTGGTGGTCGCAGGGCAGCATCGAGTGCGGAAGCAGACGCGGCATTGCGGGCGGTGTATATGCCATGGTACGATGCAAATTCTGGGGAAGAAACAATTTGTGATAATATGGCGGCGCCGAGGCCGCCATTGGCGCCTGTCACGAGGATCGAACCTTTCAAGGACATACTAATTCTAATGTCAATTATAACTGTCAGTTTGCGATAGTTACACTGAATAATGTTGAGTACAACACGATGCCGTGAGAGGGTAGAATTTTGGATTGTAGCTCGAGCACAGCGCTGCAGGACCAACCGCCTATATAACATCTGCGACCCTTGCGTGTCAGCAGTTGAATTGCTTGGCTACTGTGTAAATTCAATTGGTAACCAACAGCACTGTTGGTGACTAGCCTGGTGATCCATCCCGACACTAGACCCATCGACGTACCATCGGTCTCCATAAATAAAACCCCGGCGCCAAGAACAAATGCACATGGCACCGCATGCATCCCTCAAACCTGCTCAAGCGGGCGTCGCGGCCCTCAGCCCAGCAATGACAGCCTCAAACCCTGCCGCAGTGAACACCTCGGCCGACCTGGCCCACCCCAGCTCGTAGGGCAGCCTCTCCTCCACGAAGCTCGCGTTGATCCAGTCCCTCCTCGCCTGGCCGTCGGCCGCGCTCCCGCCGAACGCGCACAGCACGCCCGCCAGCTGCGTGAAGCTCCCGTTGACCGCCGCCTCGGGCTGCGTGAACTGCGGGTTCTCGGCGGCGGCGTCGCGCAGCCTGGCGGCGCGGGCGTCGGCCGCCTGCGCGAAGGAGACGGCCGCGTCGGGCCAGTGCCGCATCGTGCTGGACCAGATGGTCGCGTTGAAGGAGATGTTGTCGCCGAAGAAGCGGTCGGCGCGGCTCAGGTCGCCGTCGCGGTCCGCGCCGGGCCGCGCGAGGTCGTCCAGGTTGAAGGTGTCGCTGTAGCCCGTCGTGGACACCGAGAGGGCGCCCGCGATGGGGCTCGCCGCGCTCGCCCGGTCGAAGTTGAAGGCGGCCATCTGCGCGTCGATGGCGGCGCTGGCCGAGATGTTGAGCCCGCTGCGGGGGATGTACCCGTGGTTGGCGAGGATGTTGAGGCCCGGGCAGGGGCCGCGTATGGAGCCCTCGATATCGCTCGGGGCGATGAAGGCGTTTGTGTCGTCTGGTGTGTCTGCTTGCCGTATGGTGAGAGACGGATAGGCCGAGGCTATGGTGGCGCCGAGGAGGCATGTGAGGAGGGAAGCCATGACACGAGGCTGCTGTGGCATTGTGACTGTGTTTGGGCTTCTGCCGGCTTTGGGTAAAGGAAATCAAGCCTGAGCGGTGTTGGAGATGGGAATGGTTAGCAGCTCAACCGCATAAAAGACTGGGGATAGTAGAAAAGATCGACTGAAAGGGTCAGACTGGTTGATTTGATGACAATGTAGGCTCCAGGGCAGCTAGGTCGAGCACCAGCTTATGTATATATATTCTACGAGGCAAACTCTGAACCCCCACAACCTCGGCCTCATGGTAAATAAAGCACAGGAGCAGCAGGCCTAGGCCGGTCTATACCCCTGAGGCATGGAAAAAGAGCATCGCATGTTGCGTCCGAAAAGGTCAAAATAAACAAAAAATACATGCTTGACCTCTAACTCGTATTATGAATTGCCCCTTTCTGAGTGGCTAGGGTTTTTGTAAACTCTAATCCGCTATTAATATGGCTTGGCTTCGTACGGGCCCCCCTAGCCTCGGCTTTATGCCTAGAAATATACTGAGCAGGAGCATGAATCGCTGCATTGAAAGAAGGTTCAGCAAATTGACGGACGAATCCCAGCATTCCGAAGTGTGGTTCGAGTGCATCGGGACCTGGGTGTTGAATTGGCATCAATTAGTCCTGGCCGCCGAATCTGTAGACGGTGACCCGTCGCGACTCAAGCAAGCTGTATGTGCTTGCAGCAATAGTGCAGCCAGATCCTTTGTGCACAACCATCCCTAGTTGGGTTCTTCAGGGTTAATGCGCACTTAGTTGTCTCCTGTAAATGCTATCGAAGTTAATCCGAGCCGCCTGTACCTGACGCCGGTAACTTAATGTGTTTGGCTTTGATCTGGTGCCAGACTACTTAGATAGTTTTGCATGGATGATGGCCAATTGCAGACTGAGCTGGTGAGAGAAGTGAACCGAGCCGAGGAAGACTGTTCTTTCAACTTTATTTATTTGACGGTAATGCAACTCCACCAGCGTCTTTAGGCCGTAGACCATTAATGCCTGAAGTCGTCGACGAACCGTACCAATTCTCTTGAATGGATGGCAAGTCCGTAGCACTCAACACTGTATCTGCAAGAACCAAACCTTGGCCTCTTAGAACAAACATACCGGCTAGCTTATCACGGATCAGTAGCATTTATAATGGTCATTTAAATAAAAATGAGACCCGAGAGCGGCGGGCAGCAGCAGAGTGTCTATGACGTCCATACTGGACTGTCACGACCGCTTTACGTAATCCAATACGAGAATTTTCCTATAGGGTAGTTATTAGATCAATGCATTGTTCGAAGCATGAGAGGTTGCGGTAGAAGTCCATCCCTGGTGAGGGGAACACCTCGTGCATCTACAACTCCATACATAACTGCCGTGCCCGGAGCAGACACGTGCATGTTTTGTGCCATCAATTTACTCGAGCCTAACTATGTGTTAAAACGTTGAGGATCCGAGAGTCTCTGATGAACTAGATGTAATGACGGGACTTATAACTTGATGACTTTGTTGGACACTGGCCGTTTGCGTCCATTTCGGCGGCAAGCCGTGTCCTGAGTGATCCACAAAGGCCACAGAGAGCAACCACTTCCCTTACCATTGTTACTCATCACGCTTATTTACACTGGCCGAGGTGCTGGCCGTGGGATGTGGCTTCCGGCACGGCATCATACTCCCATTAATAAATATAAACCACAGGAAAAGAGCTACCCTAGGGTATCCATATGCCTTCTCTGATGGTCCAAACCGCTAATCGCCAGGAAATACTGCGGGCGAATGGTCACTATGCTGCCATTCGTCCAGGACATACAAGGGGACTCCGGCTTGCGCCTTCGAAGAAATATCTCATACGTACGTTTCTGCCAACTACCTCATCCTTTACCTCTGTGCCATCCGGCCCGGAGCCACAATGAAGAAGCTGGCTTTGACTCTTGCCTTTCATAGTCACGTGTATGGACGCCCGTATCGACCCTGCGGCAGCTTTTGGGATCAATCCTGGCGAGGCCCATGTCATCCGCAATGCTGGAGGCAGCGCAGTCGCTGCCCTTCGGGACATAATCATTTCCACGCATTTCCTGGGTGTGAAGGAGGTGTTCATCATCAAGCACAAGGATTGCGGTATGCAACTCCTGAACTCGCAGGAAAAGTCCATCGTTGAAATGCTGTACACTGCTCATATTGTATGCCCTGGCGCTTCTTCAATTGTGGATATTGACTGGCATGATTTTGGGTGCCCGTTCGCCGCCGTCCGTCGGGATTGGTGGTTCATCCAGAACCACCCGGCAATCCGCGCGAGCGACCCGAGCAAACCAGAAGGGAATATTATTATTCATGGGTTTGTATACGACCCGGAAAGTGGAAGGCTGGAGACCGTGCAGCCTCGTGTCCCTGCATCACAGGACCCAACCCCTGGGTCCCAGCCAAACGGCCCCGACCCCGTCGAGGCTGGCTCCAGAGTCAGCAGAAACCCCAATGCTGGTGGAAATACGCCTCCTGGTTAGTTCTCCCATTGCAGCATGGCCGATCAAATTCTGAACTCAAACAGCATCGAATGCCGCCACGCCAGAACATAAACGTCCTCATCAGATGCTAACACCCGGTCATACTCAGCCACCACCACCGGTCAAGCCGCCAACAATCCACAATGGGCCACCACCACTGTTCCAGCTTCCAACAAAAAATACTGAGCCTCCACAAACCCCACCACATCGGGGAATACTGAGCCAAACGCCGATTGCGCCGACGAAAGCAAGGGTACCGGTCCCTCCAACACACGTAAGGAGAGACGGTGGTATAGAAAAAGTCCCGCCCCACTCTGGGCGCATTGTTTCAAAGCGGGGGCCGGATCGGTCGCGCGGTTTGTGCCAGTAATGGTGGAAGTTGAGGTCCAAGGCTTGCAGCCGGTTTGTCGCCTATTCTCCTTCGCCGTAATAGGGGCCACTGCCGGGTTAAAACTGTACTCTGACCCTTTTGTATTTACGGTAGCGGCCACGGGATCTTCATGTGGAATGGTCAGAATGTGAAGGATCAGCAACTGCCGGCGTGTTGAGATGTGTTTTGTCAAGCCCAGAAGGTTCAATAGCTGAGTCAATTTGCTTGTATCACATCACAAATTCTTGTCAGGAAAATACATGAATTCTTTTGAATCCTCTCAATTATGCAACTATTTAATCGGGGGACCGCCCTTTACTATTCGGAATGTCGGGTCCATTGCTTAACCATTCCAGATGCTCCAGGTCAACCTCGGCTTGCCTTATGTGCTTGGGTTCCTGATCACTCTTCAATTCCAGACACTTTCGTACGCGAAGATAGTTTGCTTTCTTATTCCGGGCACAAATCTCTCCTTCGTTTTCTTTTTCTTTTATTTTTTTTTTAAAAAAAAAGGAGTTGAACTACGAGCGGTCCCTTCACACAATCATAAACGCTTAAGAATCCGGAGTTAGATAACAAACATAATACCGATAACAGGAGGTTAACTACGCAAAAACAATAATAAAAATAAATCATCGCTAGTACGCAAAGATGGTAAGGTTTGAGGATGAGGAGCGAAAAAGCTGCAGTCACTGGTGTCAGACTGCACAGAAAGTTTCACTATTGCTCAATTTGGGAAGAGAGAAGTCATGATCGCCAGTAAACGTGCAAGTGAAAATTTTGGCTAGGGCATCAACGACCATTGGATCTCGGGCTACAAATACAGACCTAGGTACAAGTTGCGACTAGTTAAGAAAATGTAGACCCGACACTGCGCAAAGAGCTCCAAAAGAAAGCACTTGGAGTCCCCATAGTCTTCAATTAAATTCTGCCAGTGTATCTTTTCCCATTCATTGTTCCTGCAGTTCGAATTTAAGTTTACATATCATAGTACCCCGCTGTACACCTCAAGGAAATCGGCCCAGATTCTGTGAACCTTTACATGAAGAAAGCTCTCAAACGAGCTTCTGGTGTCTGCATTTCACCTCAATGAAATAAATATAACCATCGCGGCAATCCAGACCCAACAAGACCCAACACTCACGTGTGCCCGCATGAGACCCGCCCCACTTGTTGTCGACGTCGAAGTTGGCGAGCTCCCCGAAGTGGTTTCACTCGCAGCGGCGGCGTCTGGGTTCGCGGCAAAAATGCCCCCAAAGGGCCCAGAATCAGGCGTGACGCTAATGTTTACTGAGGCGGCCGCGTCTCTGTACTCCTGAAGCCTGGATACATCAGGTTCATTAACAACGCCGGCCATGCCGTGGTCCCTGCAGTGGTTGCCAAACCCGGGGCTGTTCTGGGAGCAATAATACACGATCGGTGCCGTGTCGTTTACGGTGACGCGGAAGACGGTTGACTGAATGGGGCAGAAACGTTGGGATGTCAGCCATGGACTGCCGGTCATGGAATCTAAGAAGCAGCGGGCGGGTTTGCTCAGGCTCACATTCTCAGTGGAGTCATCTTCTTGTACGAAGAAACCGGAGTAGAAGCCTCCGGTAGCAGACGGCTCGCATGGCCTCTCATAGTCGCCTCTGACTACACTTCGGTTGTGGGCCTTGAAATGAAACTCGAGAATGTCCCCTATGTCAGCCGTGGCGTTTGTTGGATCAAAGAATGGTGTTTCGCCGGTCGATCTGATGACCACTATCTTGGCGGTACCAAGGTTTGGCCTTGTCAGAGCCATGACGACGAACAAAGATGTTATCAGATTCATGTTGATAGTCGCTATGAGGCAGATGGAAATCAGTTGTATGAACTTGAAATCAAAACTTCAGAGCTGGGTCGAGCGTCTTGTGTTCTTAAACCAATGGAGGGTCTCAAATCTTTATCCCATTCCAAACAATTCAGCCTATGACATGACATTCACATGGACGCAGTCCATAAATACAATCGGGCGTAAAAGCCAGTCGGTTTGATCCGTACATTTCTCCATCGAATAGAATCGCTCAGACGCGCGCTTGGCCCAAGGTCGGCCTCTGTACACACCTTCACTCGCCTCCAAAGCTGACCTTATGATGGCATAAACCTGGAGCTTGAGTACGAAAGTCTTGGCGCCACCTCCACACGACCAACGAGATGCCTTGCTCCTGCATTAGTCGCTTCAAAACAATGCATAACGGCCGCGACTATGCATGTCAGCTTACTGAACTGAAATTTCTATGCTTATTTGTAATTCTGCAGGGCGACACAAATAGACCAAACGAACACAACGTGCATATTCATCAAACCTTCTTAGGCAAGCCTCGGGAGGACATTACATTCCAAGATCCCCGAGGTCCTGAGCCAGCATGCCCCCCACTCGCCACCTTAGTCAAAATCAGCCAGTCCGGCCGGTCCGTAGTCTAGGAAGTTTCACAAAACCTTTAGTCCAATGGGCAAACTGCGTTGCGTTTGTCTAAAAGATCGTCGAATATGGGAGTGTGCCATCCAGCGGCAGCTATGCTCCGAGGCGGTGTTTCGGAATCCCGAAGCGAGATGGACCAATAGCAGGGAGAACACCCAATGTAAGGTGTATACTAGCCTGAACTTTACTTAAGAACCCTGTGGCCCTCTTTTGCGTCAAATGAAAAAATGAGGTCTCTACTAGTTACAAGTAAAATTTGCCTCCGGGTGTATGTTACTCTCTGCTAGAGACATGATCATTTTTGCTGTAAGGGCGTAGAATGCCAGTAGAGTGAACAAGGACACGCACACTAACTGAGTGTCAGAAAGCCGCAAATGGACAGTATATTCCGAGAATAAGAGTACAGCTGAGCTTCGCATCCCTCCCTCATCCTCCCTCACTTTTTCAAGGACCTTCTTCTTATAGGCGAATTCCTCTCGCCTTCGCGCCTTCCTCGAAGCACGACAGCAGCATTGCTCATTTATAAAGTGGTAAATAAAGTCATAATACTGGCCAAGTGACGTTGTGGTATTGTGGTCCCTGACACTCTGCGGCTCGTAGCTTTGCATAACCCCGTCAGGGCATTGTCACCTGTCAACGACCAACTCTGCTCAAGGCGCTTATAGTTCAATATACATTTGTATGGTCTGACGCGGGAGTGAAGAAAAAGATTAACCCAGGACTAAGTGCTCGCCGTTTCTATTGAAGGACGTCTAATGCAAGGTGCATGCTTGGGAATGATTTACCAAGCCGGACTATTGTGCTAATGGTGGTTTTCTTTTCCTTTCTGGTTTCCTCTTTTGTACACACTATAGCATTAACACAATAGCAATCCAGGCGCCGTCATAAGTACTTGCGAAAATTGCAAACCATTTCTTATATGTGACACTGCTGAATACATGACTTACTTATTTGAAGACAACTTCAAACCCGCTTATAAAATTCAGTTACCAGCAGAACTTCCAAGATCCCCTTCACTTGACCATAGCATCTCTGTGCCAATGGATTTATTAGACCAAAAGAGATTTGGTCATCCGTATATTTTGGATCAACTGTCACGCCCAAGGATGCAAGATTTGTTTTCGAGCCCTTACTTAAAACACAATGTAGTCAGAGGTAAGTGTATTGTTGAGGCCGCCTGTCTTGTCCTGGGCCAGTGTCACTTGCATGTTGGCTGCTGCCTAGAAATGCGGTCCAAGGATTCTTAGACGAGCCCCGAGGCCGAATCGGATTCGAGGAGGCGTCCGATGCGGATCTTAATGACAAACGCAGTTCCAGGCGGGACAATGGCGCCACTGCAAAATGCACAGTTCCGGCCGATCCAAGCTCCGGCCCGACCGGGGAAGCGAGGCGATGGCGCGGCGGTGTCTTTTATCTGATCAATCTGATAAGATCCTTCACATCCGAAAAGGGGAGCCAAGACGTATTGTTGCAGGGGACCCCTCCTCTCATAGGGATTGCGGTGGAGAATGCTCAGTCTTGGTAGTTCAGTAGTACTGTCCATCCTTCCCCCACGCAGACCGGACTCGCGTGTTCCAATATGCTTAAAACGGTGATGGTCTTCCCGCCCTGGTGATCTTCCAACTGGTCTTCATCATGCGTTCCTTGGCAGTCTCTCTCCTTCGAGTCGTTCTTTTTCTTCCCAGCCGCACCGTGGTGCACAAGTCAGAGCAGCTCGCTTTCTTGAATAACAAGTGGTCATCTAGCTATCATTCTCCACGGCACAGCTCACGTTTGACCAACATGGGTTCTCAATTTGATGCGTCCTCTAAGTCGACGCCATTCAAGGTGCTCATCCTCGGTGGCTGTTATGGAGGACTGTCCGCAGCGCTCAACCTTTTAGACCTATCCGAGGGACGCGCCGCGAGGCAAGGGAATGCAGCTGACCCAGGCCATGACGGCCAATTTCCCATCGATATCACCATTGTCGATGAACGAGATGGCTACTGTATGTCTCACCGCCTCGCCCAGCTGTCAAATCGTACTCGAACAACAAAACCGAGCACCCTTCAGTTCCACCCATTCCAAACATTAAATAATATTACACACAATATCATGAGCAAACTCATTACCACCCGAGTCCTAGTGAGCAATTTGTGCTAATAAGATACTCAAAGACCACCTGATCGGCTCTCCCCTTGCCCTCGCCGATGACGCCTACGCAGAGAAGGCATGGGTCAAGTACGAAGACATCCCGGCGCTGAAGACTCCAAAGATTACCATGATTCAAGGGAAGGCAACGGGCGTCGACCCGGCCAGCAAGCGCGCCACCGTCCTCGAGACGGCCACGCAGGCTCCCAGGGACTTGGATTATGACTACCTCGTCGTGGCCACGGGCCTGCGCCGCGCCTGGCCCGTCGTGCCTCAGTCGCTGTACCGCAAGGAGTACCTATCCGAGGCCGGCTCCCATATCAGCGCTGTGTCAGATGCCCCCGCAGGTGTCGTGGTGGTGGGCGGCGGCGCAGTCGGGATCGAGATGGCGGCCGAGCTCAAGACCGTCCGCCCCGAGACGCGTGTCACGCTCGTGCACTCGCGGGACAAGCTGCTCAGCTCCGAGGAGCTGCCGGATGAGTGCAAGGACAAGGCGCTGGAGCTGGTGCGAGACGCGGGGGTCGAGTCCGTCCTGGGCAGGAGGCTGTCCCGCACCGAGGAGGTGACGCGCGAGGACGGGACAAGGGTCACCGAGGTGAACTTCACCAACGGCGAGAAGATGCAGGCCAGCGTCGTCATCATGGCCGTCAGCAGGCCCGTGCCGTCGACCGAGTTCCTGCCCGCCGAGGCGCTGGAGGAGGAAGGGCTCATCAAGGCCCGGCCGGACATGAGGTTCGCCGGCGAGGTGCCCAACGCTGACACACATTTCGGCGTTGGCGATGCCATCAAGTGGTCTGGCATCAAGCGGTGTGGTGCAGCCATGCATACGGGGTACTTTGCCGCGCACAATATCCACGAGCTCATCCTGGAGAAACTTCACGGAATAACACCCAAGTTCCTGGAGCTGGGCGAGATACCGCCCATGATCGGGTTGGCTGTGGGTAAGAAGGCCATGTCTTATAGTCCCGGCCAGGGCGTGGGTGCTGGAGAGGACGTGATGAAAGTGTACTTCGGAGATGACTTGGGTTGGGATATCTGCTGGAGGCACATGAGACTTGGTCAAACAATTGGTCTCCCCAAGGGAAGCCCTATTGAAGGCTGAATGAGATCAGATAGATATGTAAATAAAGTAATTATGATGTAGGGGCTTCCACATTGGACTTGCGGGAAATGGTCTTTTTTCTCCTAAAGTTTTGAGCGCAGGCTCGGACTCTAAATTATACTCTTACTAGAAGTCAACCAGTCATATATGCAGGACATCCCCAGGGGCGGACGAATCACAGCTTCGGCACCAAGCCAACCAGCGTCCCGCCAACGACCTTCTGCTTCCTCTCGCGTTCGTCCTCGGCGAGCGGGCAAATCTGGAAGAAGCGCTCGCGCGAGCACCTCATCAGGGCGCCCCTCTTGTGCGGCAGGTCGACGAACTTGTCGAGGCCAAACCCGTGGACGAGGTCGTACGCCAGCACGGTGGAGTTTGTGAACTTGGGGTCGCCGACGACCTGCATGGTGCGCGGGTCGTCGAGGAACAGGTAGTGCATCAGGCTGCTCCACCACGCGCCGACACGGTGGGCGCCGCGGTACCGGACGTCGCCGACGAGGCTGTGGCGGCCGCGGTCGAAGTCGCTGGTGCTCGGGTAGTAGGCGCCGAGGGGGTCCTCGCGGGCCCAGTACGTCTCGAAGTAGGCGAAGAAGACGCCGTCGAACGCCGCCAGCACCGCGAGCCGGTGCGGGTCCGCGTGCGCCCGCGCCAGGTAATCGCGGTGCTGGTCCAGCGTCCCGGCCTCCTCCCAGCCGGCGCTGACGCGCGGGTCGTTCTGCCACGCGTGGAACAGCCCCAGGTGCGCCGGGTCCGCGTGGTCCAGCGCAACCATGCTGAAGGTCTCGCGCAGGTGCGGCACCCACCGCGAGTACACGGTGCTCCCCGGCCGGGGCTTGGGCGCCCGCCGCGGGTGCCACGCCTGCGCCACCCCTGCGTTCGAGGTCATCGTGTAGGTGAGCGCGGGCGCCGCCGCGGAGGCGTAGACCGTCCCGGGCCGGTCTGTCGGCACCCAGGCGCCGCGGGCGCCGAAGGGGGACCCTGCGCCCTGCCAGAAGGAGGCGCGCAGCAGGACTAGCTCTCCTGAGTTGCCGGTGTTGGGGCCGTCGTCCTGTGGGTGGTCGACGGCCAGCATGGTGGCACGCAGCTGGTCTGAGAGTGAGTCCTTTCCGGGGCCTTGGAGGCTCAGGCGGATGAACTCCTCATCCGGCCGGACAGTGAACAGCACGTAGATGAGCAGCCATGCCTGGGCCAGCGTTGGTGCTGCGTCACCGTCCCAGACCAGGCTGGATGATGGCGAGCGCCTTGCGCGCGCCGATGCTGTGTTGTTGGACTGTGGAGGGAGCTCGCTGGACTTGAGGTCCTCGGGTTCGCTGAAATGAAGGCTTCCGCTGTGAAGCGGCTCTGGAGGAGCCTGGGTCTGAGAGTCGGTATGCTCGGGTGTGCTCAGCTGGTATAGCTTGGTAGGAGAGGATCCATCCCCCTTGGAGGCGGTGATGAAGTACGGGATTAGGTATGGGTGTGGAAGTTTGATCACAGGGTCGGCCGAGGGCCAATTTGCCAGCGAAAGGCGTGCCATATTGAAGCCGAGAATATGAGACCAGTGCTACGGTCTGCAACCTTATCAAAAAAATGACAGAACCGAGAATTGGTGAGTTAGAATCTGACCAAACCACAAGAGGGCACAGAAGAGCACTGTCACCAGCATGTCATCGCACAGGAAGGAGTCTCCTCCTGCAGGAGATACCACATGGCCGCCCAACCAAAGATGCCCCGATTGGTAAATGCATCTGCTAGGAAGATACACCCCTCCACCAGGTGCGTACAGATCCAGGATTGACCCTTCAAGGCTGGATCTGCAAAGGCCGGTGCGCCAAGGAGCCGAGAAGGTTTGCCTCTTCGGAATCCTGCTCGCCCCCCACACGGGTCATAGAGGGGAACCTCGGATGACTTCAGAAAGTTGTGGCGAGGGCCTACCTGCTCCTTTCCTTGCACATACGTAGCAGGACCCAGGACGACGTGTTGCCCACCAGGTCGGGCTGAGAACACGCACGAAGCCCCGACACGAGGCTTGAGTGGGTTGTGGGTGCTGAGAGGTCCGGCTGCGCAGGGCGAGTGCGACAGAGGCCCAACGGCCCACCCCCCACGCTCCGCTACGCAGGGGAGGCCTGCATTAGCACGGATCAGATAACTTTAGCGGGAAAACGTGCGGATCTGATAAAAAATTTGATCAGCTTAGCGCTGCTCCGGCCGCCGATCTCGCTGTTGCGTGGGGTTTTGGAGGTTCAAAGTTGGGCCGATCAGATAAAAATTCTGGTGTGGGTCGCCAGACTGCCAGACCGAGGGCTAGTCTTTTCTCCCAATGCCCACGCCCGAGGCTAATAGGCATTTCTGGCTGAAGCCCCCCGGAGACCCTCCCGGATCATCTGGCTTGAGTCCTGTTGATCTCTCGAGACCCCCGTTGTCGTCATCTACTTGGCTGCTGCTGCGCCGTGGATCCTGAAGTGACAGCTTACGCTGGAAAACTTTAATTTCCAATGACATGGTCTCGGTAATACCGCGGGACGTACCGGAGAAGATCAGAAATATGCGTATCCTCTAACTCTAGGGATATTCTCTTTTGACCCCAAAACGCCAAATGTAAAAAAGCACATCTAGAACCGAGAAAAGAATACATAGACAGCGCCAAAATAAATATGAACATGAAAGGGAACAAAAACGGGAAAATTGGGGCCAAATGCAGAGGGGACAAAGCTAAAGCTTCGCCTCCTTGCCCACCGCCTTTGACAAGATCTCCTCGCCCACCCTGGCCAGCTCGAACTTGCGCACCTTGCCGCTGCCAGTCAGCGGCACGGTGGCCGGCACGCCGCCCTCGCCCATCCAGAAGACGTGGGCGGGGGCCTTGTGCTTGCCCAGCCTCTTGGTGACCCATTCGCGCACCTCGGCCTTGGTGAGACGCGACTCGGTCCTCTTGGCCGTCGGCTTGCTGTCCAGGAACGCGCCGACCACCTCGCCGTAGTGCTCATCCTTGAGGCCCACGACCACCGCGAGCGAGATGGACGGGTGAGCCATCAGGCGCTCCTCGATCTCGAGGGGGTAGATGTTCTCGCCGCCTGAATTATTGCTGTTAGCCTCATGCTGTTGTTGTCTGATGGGATGCGCGAATGGTATTGAGTGGCCATGGCCCCGGGGAACTTACCTCGAATGATTATATCCTTGAACCGCCCAGTGATGCTGCAGTACCCATTCTCATCAAACACGGCCTCGTCGCCCGTGTGCAGCCAGAGCATCCCGTTCTCATCCCGCGTCATGACCTCGGCCGTCTTCTCGCTGTTGTTCCAGTACCCCGCGCAGAGCTGGTACCCCCCCATGAGCAGCTCGCCCCTCTGGCCGACGGGGAGGGTGTTCCCGTCGCGGTCGACGATCTTGGCGTAGGCGTGCGGCATCAGGGTGCCCACCGTGCTGAGGCGCGTCTGGATCGGGTCGTCGGTGAAGGCGTTGAAGCACGTCGGGCTGGCCTCGGTCAGCCCGTACGACGACGTGAACTCGGTCATGCCCAGCTTGGACACCAGCTGCTCCATCAGGTACCGCGGCACCGGCGCCCCCGCGATGATCCCCGTGCGCAGCCGCAGCCTCGAGGCGTCCAGCGAGGCGGCCTCCGGCAGCGCGAGGAGCGTGTCGAACATGGCCGGCACGCCGTGCAGCGCCGTGCACTGCTCCTCCTGGATCGCGCGGATCGTCGCCGGGCCGTCGAACACCTCGGCCGGGTAGACGATCTTGGCGCCGTGGGTTATGACCGCTAGCAGCCCCAGCACGAGGCCGAAGCAGTGGAAGAGCGGCGGTGGGCAGCAAAGGACGTCTTGGCTGGTGAGTCGCATGCGGTCGCCGATGAACCGGGAGTTGTTGACAATGTTGTGGTGTGTGAGCATTGCCGCCTTGGGGTTCCCCGTCGTGCCGCTCGTGAACTGCAGATTGCAGACATCGTATGGAGACACCTTGGTCTCTTGTCGGTACAACTCGGCTGGATCCTGCTTGCTGCCCTGCAGAATCATGTCCTCGTACGTCCTATAGCCCTCGTTGTCTCCCCTCAGGATAATCACCTTCGGCCCGTTGTCCTTGGCCGCGACCTGTGTGAGCAGCGGCTCGTTGTTTGTCCTGCCAATCTTCTTGGTCGTGAAGAGAACCTTGCAGGCTGTGAACTCGAGGCCGTACATGGCCTCAGAGGGCGTGTATGTGTTGTTGAGGATAACGAGGATCGCGCCGATCCTCACCACGGCGAAGAAGATGGCCGCATACTGCTCGCAATTGCCAGCCATGATGGCTACTCGGTCGCCGTGGCGGATTCCTTCGGCAAGTAGGGCTCGTGCGATAAGGCTGGACTGGCGGCGGAGGTCGTCGTATGACCAGCGAGCGCCGGTCCACGGGATGCTGATGCAGTCTGCCTCACCATTGTGCTGGCACTGCAGTTCGAGGAGCTCGCCGAGGTTAAAGTCGCTCAGAGGAGGGTCGACGGGACCATGCAGAATCGACGGGATCTGGCGTTTGGCAATGGGCTGCTCGACGGCCGATGGTAGAGTTTGGGTCGCCATCTCGGGTCTTGTAGTGAAAGGCCCCTCGAGCTTTCGAAGTATTTCAGAGAGGCTTTGATCTCGACCCGTTTCCACAGATATTGCCGTCGATTTCTCAAACAAAGCTGAACCTTAGACGAAATCTGCGAGCATTTCCTCAACAGCGCATTTCCAGAATCCTGGCCGCCCACGTATTGAATGCCTTGACCCTCTTCATCGCGCCGGGGGCTGCTCGGATACTCAAAGCGCGGCATTGAGGAAATATGGGGCTGGCCATGGCTGCCGTGACATCAAGGGAAGCAGAAGAGATGGGTCCTCAGGGGCAAAGAAACCCACGCTGCTTCCGTTTCCACAGACCGAAGCGGGTGTAAGCGTCCCATCGCGTCAGTTGGAATCCTTGCAAGTTCCTCGTGGAGTCTGCGTAACGCCGTGGAGCTGACACATCTTCTCTCCTTCTTTACCCGTTCGAGCGTTCGCGCTGTATCTGCAGGAGACCCAGGATGGGATTATCACCATGTTCCAAGGCCAAGGCCGAGGCCAGTCGGCACCTAAGCCATTGAAGCTTCCACATGCAGTTAGTGACGAGATGGGAGGACAAGGATGGCTATGCAGCCCTGGTGATGCCAAGTGATAGTGCACAGGAGGTAGCACCTAATCAGATGATCTGATAAGATTTTGACTGCTTCGTTCGATGGGTCCCATACCCTTGGTACCTTGTATGCAATATGATGCGGGACCATCTCGAGGCCCGATCTCGGCGAGAATGACGATCGGTGCGGCACGGCCCACATTTGATGGGACGTAATGGGACCGGGGCGCTGGGTCCAATCTCGAAAGCTCTGCAACCAGTCGGCTTTTACGTAGGTTCTCGCGCACATATTTGTGCGCGACAACCCGACGATGACGCTCGTATCGCCGAGAGCGCATTGGGTAGGAACAGGCCAGTAGAACCTTCGGAAGCAGGCAAGTGGTGGTATTGCGGCCAGGCCATGGATGGACAGAATAGGGTCCTAATGAGCTGCATATGTAGACGCAGGGGCAATTTATGCCGTACTTGTGGCTGGTTCGGGGCCAGTCTTGCAGCGGAGCGCGGGTAAGCACCCTAGATGCCATCAGACCATGCGCCATTTCGCTTGCCTGAATCGTGAGACCTTGACACCACTCCAGGAAGCAGGAGAGGGTATCTCAATGAGAACGCCCAATCCTGCAAGAAGTATGCGCCGCTGAGCAGTAGTGTAAACACAGGCACCGGACTGTGCATGGGCAACTTAGCTGCCGGTGCAAGTCCTCGTAGATCTCAGCGACCTGGTCTTTGTCGTCATCTTGAAGGAGCCTCTCAACAACTCGTCATACACGGTGTTCTTCCAGGTGGCTCCGGACACCGAACTTCGAATACAGGAACCCACGGCACTGGAGAGGCCAAGAAGTGTGATCACTGAGGAAACCCCCGTGTTTTGCAACGGCCATGCGGCGGCCATCTGCATCGTGACCACGAGTGTTCCACCACCAAGAGCCTGGAGTACTTGTGGCAGGACAACCCAGGAGATAGGTGCGAACGGTTTTCTCAAGAGAATCATCAGGAGACCGCTGAAGATCTGTACCGGAACAGCAATTAGGGCAAGCCACTTGAAGCGATCTGAGGATTTGACCAGTCACCCTGCACCGAAGACCGCCACTCCGCTCCAATCGTATACGTGTTGTTGACGTATCCTGCCTGGTAGACAGACAATTGGTGTACTAATTGCGGATAGGATGTGTAGTAGCGGTCCCAGCAGTAATAAGCGACATCCAAGCTGGCTGACAAGGTGAAGGAGCCCGTGAATTGCGGGAGCACAGCAGCTGAAATGGTATGAAGGGTTTGGGCGCCTGGTAGCGTTCAAAGAGGACAAGCAGCAGCCGACATAATTCCCAATATGAGCATGGAAATTAGTGGTGTTGACCACCTGCTGCCGGCTGAGCCAGCGATGGAGAACGGTAAGAGGGACAGCATCAAGCCGAGACCAAGCAGCAAAACTCCGACAGCTGAACCTTGTCAGCGAAGTTTTGGGCTGCACAAAGGTCTGAGTCCTACCGTCGAATTCAATGGCATATACCGGAGAGCCTGCAACCCAGGCCCGGTTTTCTGGGAGGGCTTCAAAATCCCGAGCTTCCTCGCCCGATTTGCATTGGCCAAGAGAATAGCACAGATGGAAATGCAATACGGGCGGCATCAACAACGCAAAAAGCGCGAAAGCTGCCCTCCATGAACTGTAACGAAGAAACCACTGTGCAGCAGGCGGACCCAGGAAATTGATCACTACAGCCGGACAACCTTGCAAAAGCAAAGGCGAGTGTGCGGTCCTGCAGCGAGGAGATGCCTGCGATGACGATGTCCAGGACGCATGTGAAGCCACTGAGCCCGACAGCATGCAGGATCTGGGCCGCCATATGGATGGCGGCACTTCTGCAGGCGGCCATCATGGCCAAGCCCACAGTGACGATTACAGCCATGGCAGCGGGTCCTTGCGGGAGGCCCTAGGTATCGATGACCTCGGCGACGGGCAGCCTGAGGACGCCGCTCAGAATGAACGAGGCGATTCCGATGGCCGGGACGAGCGAGTGGGCTGAGAAGTCGCTGACGACGAACGGGAAGAGACTGGAGGCGAGGCAGAAGTTGAGAAAGATAAAGCCATAGGCGAGAAGCAGAGCTGATTTCGTCCAAACGAGCGCTTCGACGTCGGCCTGCTTGACGTCTTCCTGCGCCTCAGAGCTCGGTGACGGCTTAGCCCGAATCTGTTTCAGCGCGTGAAGCTGCATCACCGTCGGTTCCAGGACTGGTTGTGAAGCCATCATTGTGTCTGTAAGTAAGCAGTGGCTCTTGGGCGTCAGGTTTGCCGACTCGATCCCCCCCTTGTTTGGCAAGTGACTGAGTTGGAGAGCCACGTTGACCAGATCCCAGGAGGAATTGTTTGGTAGACGACCCGAGACTTGGGCTGGATCGGCAGAGAGCACACATGATGTGCTTGGGCGTAGTCGGGGTCTGTTTTCGTTTTCAATCATTCTGATGATATTCGGAAAGATCCGAGGATCAAGAGGCGCTGCCGGTGGAGCTGTTGAGCGGGACGCCTTCCCCACGCCAAGCCAAACCCTCACGACCCACTCAGGAACCGTGGACGAGATGCTTGCAACGGCCTGAGACTGACTTTTTTGTGATGCAGCAGCCGAGCTTGTCCTGTAAGGCTGACACGAGGTTTGCTGGGATCTGGCATGTGCAGGGGATGGCCCATGCGTGTTGTCACTGTCCTGCGACTACCGCGCATTGCATGGCCATCACGGCTGCTGCGTTGATTGAGTGCCATTGATGGCTTCGCGTGGTGGTCTTCAGAATGTCAGCCAGGGTTTTCTACTGTATCAGCTGTCACTCACCGTTCCCTAACCTCGTCTTCCTTCAATAGGGACATCATCTGTTTCATTACAGAGTTCAGTCGCGTCCTCTCGAGCATATGTTGATGAGTGAGCCGTGATAGAAGACGAAGAGCGGAAAGCCTTCCTTCCAGCGGCTGGGCTGCGGGGATGGGCCAAGTAGCCCGCTCAGCTCCTCGACCCCGACCCGTCTAGTATCGACCCCAAGAACCCTTCCTCCTCATCTGCCGACAGACAAAGCCCCTCTTTCCTTGGCTCGCTTTCTCCTTTCCAATGTCCTACCTCTGCCTCCATCTTCGCCTATTGTTATAACCTCGTTGGGCCCTATCCCTCAATACTGTGCTTCGACGGGCCAACAATACAATACCATGGACCGCGTCCACGACAATGCCACCGCACTTCCAGCCGTCAACCTTGAGGCTGCGGACAGCCTCATCCGGCTGCCCGTTCCCCGCTTGACTGCATGGCTGGTCGGTCTTCCTGCCGTTCTTGGCCTTTGGGTCATCCTATGCTCCTCCCTACGCTTCAGACACGAGAAGGCTATGCTCCGCCGCTTCAACTATCCTACCCGGGCCTCGTTGGCCAAGATGACAAACGATGATGCACAGCAGATCCTCAAGTACATTTTGGACTATGAGTTCCCGCTCGTCTATAAGCTGTCGCTTCAGTTCGCCCTCTTCAAGGTGAGCAGCCACCACGTTGAGCCGTTCCTCCACGTTGTCGCCGCAACCGCTGACCATAGGCTTAGACCTACGCCTTCTCGACTATCTCCACCCTTCTAGCCCACACCAAGTCCTTCTCCGATGCCACCATGGCCCCGAAACGCTACGAAGATACCTCCATTATCTTTGGCGAATTCAGCGTTAACCCGCCCACTTCGGAGCGCGCCATCCAAGCCATCGCCCGCATGAATCACCTGCACAGTTCATATAAAAAGGCCGGCAAGATCCACAATGCAGATCTGCTCTACACGCTCGCAGTATGTGTCATGGAGCCCATCAGGTTCATTGCGCTGTATGAATGGCGGCCCCTGAACGACATGGAGGTCTGTGCGATCGGCGCCTTCTGGAAGAGCATCGGCGACGCCATGGAGATCGAGTACAAGGGCCATCTTGCGCAGGACGACTGGAAGGACGGCATCGAGTTCGTCGAGGATATCACAGCCTGGGCCAAGCGCCGCGAGATAGACGACATGAAGCCCCACCCGAGCAACAGGACCCTCTCCAATGCCCTGGTAGGGATGCTGTTCCCCTTCGCCCCGGCCGCCGACTTCACCATCCAGGTCATGACCGTGTTGATGGGAGACCGCGTGCGCGAGGCCTTCATGTATCCCCAGCCAGGTATCCTCGCGTGCCTCGTAGCCTTTGCCTCTCTTTATCTGCGGCGCTTCATCCTGCGCTACTTCTGCCTCCCGCGTCTAAGCCCCATAGTCTTCTTCTCCGAGGCGGACCCCAAGACCGGGCGCGTCAAGCATTTTGACTACCTCCTTGAGCCGTACTATTACCCTCCGACGTTCTGGAGCCGCTGGGGGCCCGTGGCGTTGGTCTTCCGGCTGCTCGGGGGGATCGTACCAGGTGCGCCCGAGTTCCTACCCGAGGGATTTGTCCCTACAGACATAGGCCCAAGGAGCAAGATGGGAAAAGGTGGCGACGAGATGAAGGTTGATATCGAGAGGATGAGAGCGACCCGTCCTTCTGGGTGCCCGTTTTCAGCTCACTTGGCCTGAGTCTATGCTTGCTTGTCCGAATGCCTGCTCCTGTTCCTTTGCTTGATCATCCTCATCGGGCCCCTACTTTTATTTTCCTTTACTTGGTCTTTTCGCTTGTGAGCCTGGTAACCTCGATGTTTTGGAAACGCGGAAGATAGCAAAATTGCTATACAGTACGTGTACAGCAAGATTATTTAATCCAATCACCGGGGCTTGGTCAGTTGATGGTGTTGCCGTCGTTGCGAACATTGATATAGAGCATATTGTCTTGGCTTGACTAGGCATGGGCCTAGAGGGTAAGAGAAACAGGCAATTTCATTGCCTGTCATGCTCCACCGTGCTCAGTAGTTGAATCGTTGGAGCCTGGCTGGTTTTCACTGTCTTCGTAATCTCGCAGAATCCCAAACTACTGACTGGAAGGACATGTCGAGATCAACATCACCGGCTTGAATTAAGAGCAATGAGATTCTCTTTCGTTTCGCTATTCAACCAAGATTTAGGATCCTGATGCAGGGCAATCAGTCCTTGACCCTTGTGTTATCGGCCGGTCCGGATTCTGCTTCTCTGAACACCTACCGTTTGTGATCTCGGCGCACAAGTTAGCAAAATCTCCGCATGAATCAAATCATTCAACCACATATCTCCTTTCACGCCCTCTTCTGCAACACTTCTTGCGATCTTTCCACGCCTCTAGATATCCTAAGCTCCCCCATTTGCACATAGCTAGCAACCATTGCCTTTTTGAAAGACTGGCGACTTGCAGCAGATTCTACGTTTCAGACCAAGTCGACTTCAAAGGTTTCCGAACAAAGTTCGTCTCCTTCAATAGCACCGGCAGCAGTCCCAATTCGACTGTTGGGGGAAAAGTTTTGCTCCTACGACAACTGGCCGTTTGTCAACACTTTGCGGTCGCAATCGCCAAAGTTCCTGGCCGACATCATCAACTTTACGACACAACGTATCAACTGCGACACCAAATCTCTCATCGGTCACGACTTCCCGTTTCCCACGCGGAAAGCCTACCATGGACCCTCCTGAGTATGGCTATGAGTACTGGAAGCACTACCACGGTGACTGCGACTTTGTCCATGTTATTTGGACCGACTACTGTGGCATCATGCATGAGAAGCTGGTTCCCGCCGACAGCTTTGGAAAGATGTTTCGCAAATATGCGTACAGCCTTCCTGATTCTGACGACGACGTTCCACTGACCGCCAGTGGCGCTTCCCTGACCACCCTTCCCGATGGGACATCAGCTGCAGAGGATTTCTGCCCCTCCCAGGAAAGTTGCAACTTGACACCAGACTACGACACCCTACAACCCTGCGTAGATAGTAGACTTCGTGCCACCGTCTTCGCCAAAGTCGAGATTGACAGTGAGCGGCTGCTTGACCCTCGTGAAATCCTGAAAGAGGTCTGGAGGGGACTTGACGCTAGAAACGGTCAGCGGGCACGCGCATCTCTGGAGTTCCAATTCGTACTTAGAGACCTCGTCGATGGGACGATACACCTGGCTAGAGGGGATGGTCCAGCTCAACGCATTCTGCAGAAGCTGGCAGGAGCCCTGCGAACCCACACCCACAGCTCCATGGGGTTTTCTATTCACAGCAGCGATATCTCAAATGAAGGAGTGTTGACGATTGCCCTGGCTATGAGCGAAAACGTGTTGGACGCCGTCGACAATTACTGCAGAATGAGGAGGGCTCTCCAGACAATCTCGAGCTCTGAGGGACTACGGCCATCCTTCTTCTTTGACGCGCAAGGCACAGGCACACTTTCCAATAGCATGTGCAAAAACAAACTGCGTTGCCGACTCAATCTAGGCATCACCGCGGGGCCGCAGGTCCACCGTTTTGCCGCGGGAATCATGGAGGCTGAGCGGGATACATCGATCAATCCCAGCATCTTTGCCTTTTCAAAGCCCAACTGGCAAAGCTACGTACACATTTGCCCAAAGAAGCCGTTATCTTCAACAAAACGCGAGTACATCACTTGGGGGACTCGAAATCCCAAGACCACAATCAATCTTCCTGAAGGGAGCGGGCAAGGCCGATTGGAGTTTGGCGACCTCGATTGCATGGCCAACATGTACCTTGTCGTTGCAGCAGTTTCAATCCTCGGGACACGGACGATTGAGAATCCCACCACGCTTGATGAGATTCCCAGAGGTGTGTTTGTCTCCTCAACAAATGTATTCTTTGAACCCGCACGTAGATGATTGCGCTGACTCTTGGACTCAGCGGGCGATGCCAGCCAGTACGACCTTGGTACCACCGGACAACGCTACGACGAGATTCTAAGAGTCCCTCTGCCTGGTTCACAGGCATGTAGAAACATCAGACGGAGTGCACGACTGCGCGGTACGCTTATCCGCGACATACAGCGACCTTACACCGCAGTGCGGTCGATGGAGAGCCTCAAAATCATGAAGGCTGTGGCGGACGGCCGAAGCCCGTCGGCAGGGGAGCTATTTGAAAAATGGTACTGATCCTCGTCGTTCTCATTTCCCGGTACAAGCTCCAGAGGGCCAGGGGATTTGGTGGAGAAAAGGGCGAATGCGGATCTGCCTGAGAAGACCACATGTGCACAAATACCCAGATTGATCCTGCGGATGCTTTTCACTTTCCAATTCGGATGAAGGTGAAGCAAGTGTCATGTGAGCTGTCGATCACTCCTGAGCATCGCCGCGCGTACCATGACTTGAAGTGTTTGGGTTTCTGCTAAAAGACGATCAAAAGTTCTTGGAGATGAGGATGGCAATTGGAAGGACGGCCTCGATGAATGATTTTTAGGACAGACCTCCCCAAGTACCGACGAATGGAGTAGAGGTTCATTTCTTCACGTTAATTTTGCAGTGCGAGGAGTTATAACGATGAAATTTTATTTGATGTGGCCTCAGGTCGCCCATCCTTCTTTCAGCTCACCAAACTGCGAGTCGAGCATACTTGACACAGCCGGGTAAGGTCTGACGGGCTCCAACTCGTACAACGCCACCACACTGCGCCTCCGTAAGTTTGGGCCAGAGGGGCTCGGTATCTGCTCCCAAGCATCATCACGCCCTGCGGGCCTAGTCTCCAGCTTCGCGCGGCTGAGGCTGCTGCTGAGGCTCGAGGTGTACTGCTCAGCCCTCGACTTCAGGTTGCTCACGCAGCTCGAGCCCCCGTCCTCCAGGGTGGTCACGTATCTTGAGCTCTCGTAGCCTGTGGCTCTATCGCGGACGAGCACGCGAAATATGGGTATTGACTGCGCAACGATCGCCAGCAGAGGCTCGATTATGTCGAGGCACATTGACACAACAAACCATTCTGAAGCATGTTAGATTCGAAATCTGTTCTCATCACGGTAGCGTGAAAGCTTACTTGGAAATCCAGGGGAGCCACGCATCTTTTGAGAGATGACCAGCTTGCAAAGTGGCACGATGGAAACTCTGTGATGATGATCATTGTCAGTCCCGTACAATGTAGCCATGTCATGGGCAGCTAGCTGTCTTACAAGATTCCGCAGCCCATGGCTGTGGCTGCTCCCACCTTCTCGGTCGGACTAAGTCGTAGGCGACAGATTAACTGCAAAGGGATGAGAGATAGAATGAAACTGCACAGATTCCATGTCAGTATAATATGCTGCAACCATTGTCTCATGATCAGGATGCACTCACTCTGTGACTGCCGAGTAAGCCATGTGGAAGTCGGCAATCCCCGTCACAACCTCGTTCGGCCAGCAATGACCCTTCCCCAGCGGATTCGTCAACCGCACATCGCCGTCTTCGTAGTCGAAGACACACTGTCTCGCCCACTGCCGGATGACCAAGAGAAGCGTCGCAAGGTTGAAAGACAGCATGAGATACCAAACAAGCCACTTCCATGCGGGATGATGCCCCGGGTTTAGTAGCCTCAGGATGGTGGTGCAAAAGGCGGTCTTGGTGAGCGCACACGCGACGGCGGCCGCGACCTTTGCGAAGAGGAGGCTGAAGTTGCCATCATCAGGGTGCGCGGCGAGGTAGACCGAGGCCGAAATGTTGGCAGTGACGATGCAGCCCCATCCGGCAGACAGGATGTAATCGTCCCACCAGAAGCCCGCGGCGTAGTGATGGCGGCACCAGAGGCGCAGGCCGAGGAAAGTTGTGGAGAGGACGAAGAGGACCCATATCGTGGCTAATACCCCAGCCTCGGTGTTGGCCATTTCGGCGGGCTTGTGTCGTGCAGTCCGAGTGCCGTTCTGCGATAGAAGGTAGACCTAGGTCGAGGTTGCACCTCTCTCATATTCCATCCAGATCAGCCAAAAAGTTACAGGCATAATTGAGCTCGGCAGCTCCGAAAACAGTCGATCGCCAGCCACGGCTGAAGCGTGGGTGGTTGGCCGGTCATGATCGCAAATTTCGTTCTTTCCAGGTTCCAAGCTTCGCCGAAGTCCGTTGTACTCTCCCTTCTTACGTGGCTGGTCCCTGTATATAGTCGACGACTCGTATCCGCAAGGAGTGTGGTTACAAATAGAACACTGCGCCGTTGTGAAAAGGGAGCCCCTGACTCGGACCCTGCGCCAACACAATTTCACAACATGAGTTGGGGGCCGACCCCGATTATGGAGAACCTGTAATTTGCAGCCAGGCTCTATGTCCATAAGTATCGTCATAATGACTTGAAAGTGTCGGGAGGCCTTGAGAACATCGCCACAGAGCTCGCATCGTGGATTTGACCCTACGTGGGCGAAAAGCCACATGGTAAGGTCCACGTTCAGGGCCCTTGAATCTCATCTCGGTTAAGCTCTGTGACGGCAGGATGCGGCCTTGCCAAATCCGGAGGCTGAGGAAGACATATCTTCATAGGGCATGTGCTCCGCGCCTGTGCCTTGGAGGGCTCCAGAAGGCCGGTCGGAACAGCTTGGATGTCCTTGCCGCGCAGCCAAGCAACAGAGATTCAATGCCAAGGTGTTTTTCTGACATTGTCTCGTGCCACTTCTGTCTACTGAAACTTGGAGGTAACCGTGCATATGACAGTAATTTTGAATCAGCCCACCATATACTTAGGTATTCGTCCTTCCCGCCGTACCTAGTTTCCGGCAAAGGACCTGCTGAAGCTCTTCAAGGCAGACATCGAATATGTCTGTTGGACGCAGAGAGCCTGGTACATTGACGTTTTCAATCCTTTAATTCAAGAAAAGTTCGAAGACTACTGAGCGCTAAGTACTAGCCCCACCAGCAATATTTCCAAGTAAGGATTGAAAGCATGAACCGAAGTGCCGGGACCCTGAGAGGAAATGAAGTATAGTGGCTACCAAGACCGACGAATTTACGACTGTGTTAAGGGACCGCTCGCATTTCAATTTTTCTCTTTTTAGAAAAAAAGAGTGATTTGTGCCCGGATTAAGAACAAAACCAACCACTTCTCAAGGCTTCAAGGCATATGCGTAACTACCAGATTTATTTGGTAACGCATGTCATCTCCGTCTTGGGATCATCGACGAGGATGGGTTGACGACCGGGAGTTCTGAGTTTCAACTTTAGAAGGTAGACCACCAGGGTTGATCAAGCATTCAATTTTCAAATTTATTCTATCAATGGAGGCTCAAGACATCTGCGCCATGCATAAGATAGCACGGTGACCTAACACAGTTATTAGTTATTAGAATATGGGTTCCTGTGCACGAATTCGTTCTAGAAGCAACTCTGCCGCATTCACTGCGAGTTAATGGATTGCGCCTTTGCTTCACAGCTGCAGTAGCACTCAGTGATGAGAGAGCCAACGCCGTTCCGAGGCCATGTTGTCATCAAGCTGAGACACTCCAAGGCTGACAGATAGGGAGATATTGCAAATGACCACCAAATATACATTAGCTTGGAAGCCCAGATATTCCAGGAACAACCAAGAATATCATTCACAAGATAGAGGGGGAGGTTTTAGAGGGCTTCAAAGCTCCACGGCGCAGGTCTGAGTAGCGGCCCGGGACGTGGCGTAAGTGACGGCCAGCCAGTGACTAGGCTCAGTCACTGCCGCAAACGAACCCTATCACACTTGCACACACCTTCTAAACTAATAGCAAACCTCTTCACCGATAAGGCGAGCCACAGTTCTCGTGACTCACTTTGTATTCCAACAGAAAACGCTCTGACTTCCCAGGGTTGGTTTTATGTATTACCTGTTTATACATCAACTACTTCCCAGCCTAACGCTTGGTCCTTGAGCGTTTATGACTGTGCGAAGGGATCGCTTGCAGTATTTCTTTTTTTTTAAAAAAAAGAGAGAGTTTTGTGCCCGGATTAAGAACAAAACCAACTACAACCTCAGTAGAGGCTTTGTTCTGGGTGATCTCACCGACATCCAAGAACCCCAACCTACCCCAGCAAAACGTCAAGAGCGCTTTATAATGTGAATGAATACATGAGAACCTCAGGCCTGCAAGTCAGCGAAATTGCTATCGAATTGGAGTAACCGAAAAAGCGCACGGAACCACCACGCCAGCAAGATTTCAGAAGAGCTTTCAAACCCAAGCACGAAATGTGGAGGTTTGTCGCTGCGTTGATTCCAGCGGCCCGGGACATGTGAATTCACAGGCTCGCTCACGCAGAGACGGTCGAAAGAAAGTTGAGCTACAAGTCCCTTACAGATGCATTAGCATGCATCCCAATTTCACATCTCGATTCTCATATCCAGATCAGGGTCGGTTCCATCGGACTATATCCGTATTGTATCTGCGTGCCAGGCTTGCCCCATCAATGGAAGGAATCGAACAGGAGTGATGGGTTCACGAGGACGACGCGTAGTCTGCCAGTGCAGAGTAGCACGGCTGTCAGCGAGACGTCAGAATGTGTTAATAATCCGTAGGCCTTGTCGGTTCGTCCGATGATCATCTTGGCTCCCGATTCCCGTTTTGTTTCCTGGCCGGGGCGCCACAGGGTGCCACAGGGTGCAGGCAGGTGGAGCAAAAGTTCCGGGCCGCACCCTAAGGCGCAGGTTCATGTTTATTCGGACAAATGGCGTCGAGACTAGTACTCAAAGAAGCCTCTTGAGTATTTTTAAGGCTCCAGGTTCCCTGCGCGAGGTCAGGGGTTATTCACCATCCTCGGGACTTTGCGTTGTACGCTGCCCATGTTGTGTCTCCGTGCCGGTGTAGCTTATTACATCATGTAGTATTCTTCAATTGTCCAGGCTCGCCGCCAATGCACCCGTCATTGAGGCGAGATATTTCCGTATAGTGGTACCCCAGAAAGTGATGATTATCTCCGAGGGCGCCGAGAATTTGGTCTTTCAAAATTGAAGAAATCGATGTCTGGTCGAGTGGATCAACAGCATCGCAGAAGTAGAAGACGTCACCGCTCACCGCCCCACACCTTTGCTCTGTAGGGATTCGTCCACGGTACTTATAAGCGTACGTGTGCGTACATGGAGGTCTTTTTGACCACCCCACATTTCTGATCTGCCGCCGTGAATGCTTTTTCAAATGCCAGTAGTAGAGCGACATGTCCAGCTTAATGAGCAGTTGTAGCCTCTTTTTGATGTACTACTGACGCGAGGTAGAAATCTGGAACATCGCCACGCCGGATGCATTAGACCGCCAGGTACCTCCCAAACCATGTGCGATCAGAGATCTGAACAGGGAAAGTCGCAGGGATAATGTTATACCCATGTGGTTTGGAAGTCAACGACGTAAGTGCTACGGCACAACGAGCACTGTCACAGTCACCTATCCACTCTACAGACCCTCTTTGTCCTCCACCCGAGGTGTCGATCTCTCCTCGACGAGATCCTTGTCACACATTTGTGCGCAGTCCGACAGTTGTGTGCCCTTCTTTTTTTCGGAGCCGTACCTGATTTCCAAGCAGAATCTGGTGAGAACCATGGACTTTGCAATGTCTAGCTCGACATGGCAAAGAGCCCACATCCCGACGGTACCTCGTCATAGAGTCCAAAGAGGTTGAGGCTCCAGGCGGTCAAATCATGGTGTATATAACGTGGGATTTCCCTCCATGGTGTTCGATATTAGAATCGCTCTGCACCTCTCAGCCCATCTACCAAGACAATCATGGCTGGATTCCTCGCCGTTGGTGGTATTCTCGCCCTTGCAAGGCCGGCCTTCGCCGTACCCGTCATCGAAGAGCGTGTGGTCTCTCAAGCGGCAACTACAGTCACTTCGGCCGCTGCTCTGACGGTGTCAGTCGTGCCTCATTCAGACGTTACGAGCCACGGCCCGTACACTGGCCCGTCGCCCACGACCACCGGAGCGCAGTCAACAAGTGTGCTTGCCGCCTCCATCCCGGCCCTGCCGCCAAACCCGGCCAAGTATGACTACCCGGCTGATGGTGAGCTCCACGCCGATCAGCCCGCCCCTTACACACCTGCTGGTGGCCAAGGTACCAACGGCTCCGAGCCCGTGTACCGCGTGCAATCCGACTTCGACTATCAATCCATCTCTCTTGGCCTGTACCAAGAATGGATTGAGTTGGACCTCTTCCACTATGGTCTCGCCACGTATTCCGACGAGGACTTTGAGGCAGCCGGCTTGACAGGCGAGGACCGATACCTGCTGCAGTTCATGGCTGAGCAGGAGGTTGGACATGCTACGCTTCTCACCAACATGCTCGGCGACAACGCTCCTAAGCAGTGCACCTACAACTACCCATCAATGAACGTGCGCGAGTACGTCGACTTCTCCCAGAAGCTGACCCGATGGGGAGAGTCTGGTGTCTACGGGTTCCTCAACCACCTCGATGCTCGTGAGGTTGGACAGCTGCTCCTGCAGTCCATCACCACCGAGGCTCGCCAGCAGATGATTTTCCGCCAGTTCAATGGCCAGTTCCCCATGCCCGTCTGGTTCGAGTGCGGAATTCCCCAGTCGTGGGCATGGACCTTGCTGGCCCCCTACATCTCTTCCTGCCCCGAGGGCACGCAGCAGCTCATCTGGCAGAACTTCCCTGCCCTGCACATCCTGAACCAGCCCAATGCCGCCCGCATCAACGGCGCAGATGTGTGGAATGAGACCCGGGGCGACTATGCCAACACCCTCAGCACCGATGATATCGAGTCCGAGGACGCGTGCGCCGACTCCGACGTTGTCGGCGAGAACTGCTCTCCAGCCATCACCCACAACCGCACCCAGCCGCTGTCCTACCCTGGTCGTCAGGTCTTCCTGGAGTGGGAGGAGCCCGGCCAGGCCGTCGGTCCCAACAACAGCTACGTCACCTCGACTTCGGCTGGTGCGCCGAAGTTCGCTCTCTGGGCCTCGCAGCTCAACGTCACCTACTCCCCGCTGCTGAACATCAGCGGCAACTCGGCGTACACTATACAGCCCAACGTGTCCACCTTTGAGGGCGATCCGGCCATCAACGGTACCATGTTCTTGGCCCTCACTGACGAGGACCTGTACGTCACGCCGTTCAACTTGAGCTCTGTCAACCCTCACGTCTACGCTCTGGCTCTGTACCAGGCTGGTTGAAGGGTGTATTTATAATCATCTAATACCACGAGATACCATTGTATAACGGAACGAGGAGAGGAGGAGGAAGATAATTTCCAGGCTTATCATGATTAGTGGATATGCCAATGACAATTTGTGAACCAATCTCTGGTGATTCAATTCGTGGACTCATGTGAACGGGCGCCATCGAGGATCGAAACATCGTGTGATCCATGAAATTAAAATCTAACATGCGGGTCGCTCTAGCTTCAATAAGAGACCGTCGTGAAGGGCCTAGCTGCTGATCTGGTTACAACGCCACGTAATATGTACACCTTATGAAGTGGGCGGCAAGCAATTAGCAATGCTCGACCCTAAACATACCACTACCAGCTCGTTCGGAATTATCGGGATGTATGAGGCCAGTCCCTTCAGAAGTTGATTCATTGGCCTTCGCGAATTGAACTGCAAGTTTCTAAAGTTATCCTCGAGCACGCTCGGTCTGAAAACACCGGCGGGTATGCGCTGGTGACGCAACCCAACTGTCAACGCGACTTGTAAATGTTCTACCTACTTTCACGGACGCTGCAGCCGGAATATTTTCTTCTCTCTCTCCTCGCCGTGAGATGGCGTAGACCTGTCCGCAACATGGACAAACCCACACTTGCCAGCAACCCGCTCACTGCCGACATTGCCAACGACGATATGGGTCTCGAGGAAGTCGCGCATCCGTTCATCCACCCCTTTCAGGCCCTCCGGGAATGCGTTCCAGTAAGTTTCCAAGAACGCCTGCAATGCCTCGGTGGCGTAACCTCTGCCCCAGAAGTTATCGTCCAAGATATAGAAAACCTCTGGCGGCGCCGTAATGCCGACGAACCCGATCACGGAGCCGTGTGCCAGAGCCTCTACGATGCCGGACTCATGATTCGGGTCTGGGACGACTATGGCGAATGAGAACCCATCCTGCTTCATCATGAGCTCGATACGCCTAACGCTGTGCGATTTGAGGGCGTCTTTTTCAGTCTCGACCCCAGGCCTGGAAACAGGGTGGTCAGTTGCGTAGGTACTGCAGGGGCCCGGACTGGTGAAGTGTTGGGTCCTGGCTCACATGTACTGCATCACTTGGGGTTTCAATCTCATCTCATGAAGTGCAGACAAGTCTTCGGGTGTGACCGGGCGGAGGTAGATGCGGTCAGTCTTGATGACGACGGCGTGCTGAGATTGGAGATCTGGGTATCTGGCCATGATGACCTTCAGGCAGATGATAGCATATTCACGCCTGTACTGTTTATTGCACCTTAGTTATTAGACAGTAACGGCGACCGCGGTGAATGGGCTGGGAAGTGTTGGTACTGAAGTGCGCGACTTGTGTCTTCTAAAGCCATCCTCTGCCTTCCAGTATGCTCTGAGGGGAAATGCCAGCTGGCCAGCTACCAGGGCCGTTCTCAAATTGTACTAGCTCCTCGTTCGTGCTGACTTCCCTTCTGAGATAACAGCGTGTAATCAAAGCATTTGCGTCTTTAGACCAATTAATGACGCAGGCAGGGAAGGGGCACGTCTTAACAGTAAGCCCTTGCGCCTGAGGTATATTAAACTCCGGATCAAGACACGCGGCCGTCATTCTGCGATCAGTCCGGCACCCGGCTTACATACCGTAGCGGGGTTAAGGGGGGGCGGAAGTAATATAGCATATTAGGGCCTGATATATTATATTAAGTTATTATTTTAAATAACTTTTATAAAAAAAATTAATAAACTCTTTTTTTTTAAAAAAAAGTAAAAATATTTAAGCTTAAATAATAAAAAGCAGCTATTTTTATTAGGCTTATATTTTTTATTATATTAAGTTAAAAGTTCAAGTGTTACTTTTAGTATTTATAAAGAAAGTGTAAACAGAAAAGGCTCCACCCAAACCCCTGAGCTCGTCATCACACATACAGTCCCGTCTTCTGTAACAGTGTGTGCGAATAAACAATCTGGTGAGTCAAACTCCCCTGGATTACATCAACATAAGATGCCCCGTGGGATCATCTTCCTGAGCAGACCCCACTTCGACGCAACACTTTGTTTCGCCCTCAATCCATACACTTGAGCACCTTGAGCCGCATAGCAGCCAAGTCGTGATGAGCAGTGGGCTTGAGAAACATCGCCCCGGCGGGCGGTTTCTCATGATTGCCGGGATCACCCGGCCTGTTCCGAGGCTGCATTCCAAGGCCCTCTGCGACCTCAGCCTCCCTTCATCTCTTGCACACAGTTCTCATTTGGAAATAGAAGCCGTGCCAACTATACATCAGAGATATTGACATATCTATTCAAGATAGCAGCAGTGGAAGATGAACCTCTTGGCCGTTTTCCACGGCCCAGCTCAAATGCTCAGCCAGTGTCCCGTCCATTCCCATGTCTCTTGCTTTACTGATCCAGTCAGCAACAGCAATCTTGGCGAATAAGTGGCCATGGGTCTTTTCCATGTACTCCCGGAGCGCATCCGGCTGGACCTTGACCTCGTTACAGTGATGGATGAAGCAAGTCGAGAGCTGGCCAGGGGCAGTAGACGGAGCAGAAGACGCGGCAACAGGGGCAGCCTTCTCCTCGCCGGGCAGCGCGGCCGATTTCAAACAAGAGTCCACAATATCAGAGGCGACCGCCTCGACTGGCACGAGGTCAAAGGCGCCCCGCACGACAAGCACCGAAGAAGATGGGGCCGACGTCGCCGTCCCCGTGGCGAACTCGGGCACGGCCCGGAGCAAGGCTGAATAGCGCAGCACGGCACTCATGATATCCCACTGCGGCGCGCCGGCGCCGACGAGGCTCGCAACGCGATGCACATGCGTGGGCAGGCCATGCTCCGACGCCGCCCCCTCGAGCAGTGCCTCGCTGACCCACTTGGAAAGTGTGTAGCCGTCACGCGTGTCGAGCAGCACCGGGTTTTGGTCGCCGCGGGTGGTGTTGATGCTCTTCGTAACAGATACAGGGCCTAGGGGGCAGGGGACACTTTTACCGCCGTCCGCGTCGTCCTCCTCGTCCTGCTGCTGCTGCTGCTGCGGTAGCAGCTTCGCCACCGAGGCGGTCGATACAAGATGCAGAGGAGCTCGCCTCACGAGCGCCATGGCGCAGAGCGCTTGCGTGCTCAGGACGTTTGCGGCCCGGAGGGCGGCGCTATACGGCTCCAGAAAGGAGACGCTTGCACCGTTATGGATGATCAGGTTGACGTTGTGGGAGAGGAAGGAGAATAAATCGTGGGAGAGGCCCAGTAACGGCTGGCTCAGGTCACCAGGATATTCAACGACCTTGTCACCGGTAACTGCAGCATGACGGCCATGGCGTATGGCTATACAGTGGACTTTGGCCACACGTGGGTCTGGCACAAGAGCCTGGAGTAACTGCGTCCCGAGGAAGCCGGTTGAACCTGTGAGTAGGACATGATACGGGGGGCCTGACGAGAGTGGAGGTGGCCCAGCAGGGCCACTCCCTGGGGACAACGATGGCAAACCCTCCAGGAGACCCGAGACCTCAGCTGCCCAGTCTATTCTCTGGGCTTGGTTACGGGCTTGTTCGCCCACTCGCGTGGCCATGGCGGCGAGAGTTCGCAGCTGGAAAATCTCGGGGAGCATCATCTGCACCCCAAACGTCCTCTTGACTGCTGCGCGGAGCTTAATAGCAAGCATCGAGTTGCCGCCGACCTGAAAGAAGTCAGACTCGGAGTCGACAACGACTGGTGGTGGCACTTGGTCGCCTTGCGATGAGGCCTCAGAACAAAGCATATCCAGCCAGGCCTCTTGCATGCGAGACTCGGTAGCGGACAGAGCCCGAGGGCTTTCGCCGCCATCATTACCGCGGGCATGGTTCTGCTCGACCTGGGAAGGCACAGGCAGGCAGTCTATGGCACCCCGGTCCAGCTTGCCAGTCACACTCCTCGGGAGCTCTTGCACGGGAATGATGAGCGACGGGCACATGTGCGACGGCAGGGGGAGGCTCGTCCTGATGCGCTGTGCGATCTCGGACCGCCGCCTCGAGTCGAGGCGGGAGTCAAAAACGACAAAGGCAACGAGTAGCTCCAGTGGGGACGTCCGGAACGACACCGCCGCGGCAGTGAGTGCGCCGGCGGACTCGCGGATCATGACGTTGGCCACTTCATCGAGTTCGACCCGAATCCCTCGGATCTTAACCTGCCCCTCATTGAGGCGCCCGAGAAGATTCACCGAACCGTCAGGGAGGAGACGCCCGTAGTCGCCAGAACGGTAGACGCGAATTTTGGCCGCTGTCTGGTCGGGCGTACTTGTGTGGTTGTTTGATGGTAAGGGGTTCGCAATATCAATAAAGCGCATTTTAGTCTCTTTGGGGCGGTTGAGATAGCCCATCGCCACACCCTCGCCTGATATAAGGACCTCTCCTGGGAATCCCACGGGGACTGGTCTCATCTGCTCGTCGACGACCAGTACCGAGTACTTTGGCATTGGGTACAGGAAGTCCCCAGGAATATCGAGGTCCTCATCTGTACGGTATGGGACTTCGCCCCGTCCAGCGGCGATGGTGACCTCAGTTGGCCCGTAGACGTTGACGAACCGCAGCTGCTCTAGGTGAAGCTTCTGGAAGCCCTTGCGCAGTTGGTAGGTCAGTTTCTCTCCTCCTGAAAAGGCGATGCGCCATTTAGTACACTTGCGGAGGGTTGGTAAGCCGTAGTTGAGTAAGGCGAGGTACTCCGAGGGACACCCGACTGTGAAGGTGACGCCGTGCATGAGCATTAAATCAGCAATATGTGTCGGATCTCCACGCCCATCTCTGCTGACGACTACCAACGCACCACCGTTTCCGAGTGCGTGGAAGATCTGGTCGAGAGAGAAGTCGAAACCGGGAGAGGTTTGATGTAAAATCACAGCATTCTCGTTGATACCGAACAGGGACGAGTTAGACATGATGTGGGAATGCAGATTGTTGTGACTGAGCAGCACGCCCTTTGGCACGCCGGTGGATCCGCTGGTGTAGAGAATGACGGCTGGTCGATCTATTGTGCTCCTGTTCTTAGTTTCCTCCACCTCTCCGGTATAGTTCGCGGCAAGGCTGTCGAGGTCAAGTACGTGCGCCGAAAGGGGGCCCGCGTGCCGACCAGCCTGATCCTTTGTAGAGGCTTGGCAAATCAGTACTTTGGGCCGGCAATCAGACAGCATAACGTCGATTCTTTTCTCCGGATTCCGCAAGTCCACGCCGATGCAGACAAGTCCAAGCCGCAGGATTGCCAGCACGGTGCACACATAGTCATTCGTGGGATGGATGAGAGTTCCCACCACGATGTTAGTCTGCGAGGAGCGTCGATCGAGACCCACGCCCCGACTGATAAGAATTTGGAGAAGCTGCCCTGCGATAAGGTGTATCCTCTGCATCATCTGAGAATATGTCAGAATCGTGCCGTCGTCGTCTATGAGCGCAGTGGCGTTGGGACGCCTATGGGCGACGCGTTCGACTTGGTGAATTAGCGTGCCTACGCATGGCTCCCACTCAGGTGGCGTTGCAACGTCTCTGCCAGTACCGAGGTCGACTGAATGCCGCATATCCGTGACAGTGGCCATCGGGCAAGTCTCGATGGTCATGGACGGCCTTTCAACAAGTGCGTCAAGCATCCTAGTATACCACGTCATCATCAGGCGACCGTCAGATGGACCGTACATATATTTGCTGAGTGGTCCAGTGTATGAAGGTGCGGCCTCCCGAGGCCTGAGTCACATTGATGAAAATGTCGTACGGATTGCGAGCAGTGATGCTCTTTTCGCTGTCCCATTCTATCGTGCCATCGGCAAACCTGTCTTCCGCCGAGTAGCCCTGACGATAGTCCAGTGCCACTTGGAAAAGCGGATGATGACTCCCGGACCTGGAGATGCGAAGGTGGTCCAGGATGGCATCGAATGGAGCGCGTGCGTGGGCCAGGGACTCGAGCACCAGGTTGCGGCTCATCTTGAGGAGGCCGTCGAAGCGACTGGCGCTCTCATACCCTTCTTCATGGGAACGAAGGTTGAATCGCAGTGGCAACATGTTGAGAAAGAATCCGACGGTACTTCTGTCCTCCGGGTCTGGCCTATTTGCATCCACAATACCAATGCTGAAGTCGTCCACTTGCAGGGTCCGCCTGATGAAGACAGCCAACGCCGCCAAGTAAAAGTGAAAGGATGTAACTCCTAGCGCTGCAGCACACTGCTTGATGCGTCTGGCTAGGTCTGGACCCAACTCCGTAGTGACAGTCTCAGTTTCATAATTCTTCATGACCTGTCGATTCTTGACTTTGGCGAACGCGAACAGCGGGAGGGATTCGTGAGAGTCTTGATGCATCGCGCCCCAGAAGGTCAATTCCCGCTGCATATCGACTGCGTTGAGTGCTTGCTTGACCGCCATTTCAATCGACTGTTGATATGGCGGAACAAGCATCCTTCCCTTGTAGGCTCGGTCCAGGTCATCCAGGAATATGAACCAGCCGACTGCATCTAGTGCAATGTGGTGATAGAGGAAGATGATGTGGTGTTCAATGGGAGATACCGACAGAACTGTCACTTTGATGACTTTTCCATTTTCGATATCCATTACCAAGCGCTTTTGGCGATCGACTTCGGTCGCTACTTGGCCTTCGCCGTCGATTGTTCGACACTCGAATGAGACAACAGGATCCTCCAACACGGCCTGTAAAGGTCTATGTGTAGTTTCGTCCAGAAAGTAACATGTGCGAAGAGCTTCATGCGCCCTACAGACAGTCACAAGGGCCTTCTCAAGCCTTTGAGCGTCCTTGTACCCCTTGTACCTGCCCACGTACCCGATGGTATACGCGGATTTGTCCTCGAGGTACTGGTGCAAGAAGTATAGTCGAGCCTGTGCCGGCGACCTGTCTGCGATTCGGACATGATCAAGAACAGGCTTGTCTTCGAAAAATGGGCCGGGTGACGACTGGATCGGTGTTATGGCACCCGAGGGCGGCATGCCCACCTGTGACATGGACATGGGTGTGCGATCCGAAGTCTTCGAGAACTGAGAAATCGAATCAACATCACTGTCGGTGATAGGGGCCGGCTCTGCAATCACGAGATCCGAAGGAGTGGTCCCCGTATCCGACTGTATCTCTCCAACGGTGGCGGCGCCGTGGTCGGCCGTCAAGCTTTTCTGAAGGTCAACAAACTGCCCAAAAACGTCCTGACAAAGGTCAGCCAGTGAGATTCCGGACAGAATTTTGAAGATTGGGACGTTCAGCCCTAACTCCTTCAGGATCCAGGATCTGAGTTCGACTGCCACCAGGGAGTCAATACCGTGAGCGACGAGGGACTTGTGTCTGTCGGTCATTGATACACTTGTCTGGAGGATGACCTCAACTTTTTCAACAAACGCCTGCTCTAGAAGCGACGCTGCCTTGTCCATCTGGGGGAGTGATTCGATGATACGTTGAACGGCGCTTGTCCTTGGCCTATTCTGGGATGCATCCACTGACGCACGGTCTTGGCTCTTGTCCGCACCATTCGAATCTGTTCGGTCGGAGAGATGTGAGATCCAAAAGGAGAATCGCGGCACGGCCCTCCATGCGGCCTCTCTGCCATCGCCGAGGCCGATAATGATATCGGACTCCATGCCTGAACCTGGCAATCCGCAGAAGACAGCCTCAGCGAAGCTCGTGTGTAGGTCGTCCTCGGACAGTGGCAGGGACGAGTTCCGCTGCAGCTGGGACTCGATCCGGTGGCCTTTGCCGCCCATCTCCAAGGCGCGAGCCACGTGCCCGACACCGAGGATCGTCCCAAGATAAATGACGGACGCCGCCAGGCCGCGTCTGCGCCGCTGCTCGGCCACGGCTGCCATGTACATGTTTGCTGCGCTGTAGTTTGTATGGCCCGGATTGCCAGCGATGCACGTGGCCGACCCAAAGAGGACGAAGAACTCAAGGCTGTGGTCATCGTAGAAGAGCTCATCCAGGTTCCGCGTCCCCTGGGCTTTGGGGCGCATCACCGCCTCAAAGTCTTCGATGGTCATGCTGTGGAACGGTCGATCGCGCAGGACCATGGCGCCATTGGCCACACCGGCGATGGGAGGCATTCGCGCGACCATCTGCTGATGCGCTAGGAGAAGCACCTTCCTGTCGGCGATGTCTAGTGCCCATTCCTGGATGTTGACACCTAGCTTCACTAGGTGCTGGCGGACCGCAGGAGCGATGGCCGGCTGCCGCGCAACAAGAGCGAAGTGTCGTGCTCCTTGCGTTGACATCCATTCTATCAGCGACATGCCCAGCTCGCCTGCCAAGCCAACAAGCAGGTATGTCCGGCCCGGCGAGAAGAGTTGCGTGCGGCCGGAACATAGAGGGTGCACTCTCACTGGCACCACGCTTTCTCGGGAGTGCGAGGCTGACGCTGCACCGGCGGACCAATCGATTACGGATGTGATGCTTTGAGGACCCAATGTTGACTTGAGCTCCCAAAGTTTGATGCTGATCGAGCATGCCGCAGTCCCCTTGAGGCCATGGGAAGTTAGCGAGGCGCAGACATCCGCCAGACACCTTATAAACCTCGGGTGGGGAAGGTCGAGCCGGAGAGTTCTTCTAGAAATTTGCTGATGCCAGGCAGTAATTTGGCTCTCGGCGACCATGTTGTGCCGCAAGACTGTGGTCCGTAGCGCTGCCGCATCCGAATCCTCACCCGCATCTATAAAACAAGCCTTTCCAATGTTTGAAGGCAGCAGCTCTCTCAAAGAGCGGTTGGTGGATCGCGGATGCAAGAAGATGATGGCGCCAGACGACGCCAGCGCTCTTGACTCGGAGCACGAGCTGCGAAAGACGACCTTGTCTTGAGCCTTGCCCAGGGCCTCGGCTAACATTGCTATCTCGTCCGGCACCTCATGGAGCCAAAGAACCCCTTTGGTGCCGCACAACAGGCTCTCACATATGAGAACCATAAGGATGTGCTGGTGCATGGCAGCAGGATCCTCCTGGGCGATGGCGCCGCAGTCTATCAATTGAGTTGATGGTACGACGCACATAGAGCTGTTTGTGGGCGAGGGGACAACCATTAGCCGGTCCGGTCTGGCTTCAATGAACACCAGGCAGATATACACCGGGTCTGCGCCATGGTCAAAGCCGAAGGCGAATAACGACGAACAACAGGTCGTAAACCGAACGAGCTGGTCCGACCCGCCGTTGTCGGGAACTGTCGGCGCCACGCCCTCCCGCGCGGTAAGGCGCCCGTCTTTATCAACATAGATCTCAAGCGGGAAAGATAAGGAGTCCAGAGAATCGACCGCGATGTCCTCGGAAACGAACCCTCTTGTAGAAGCAAGACGGGAATTGAGACTGTCGTGAGGCTTTATCCTGGGGATATAAACGAGGCCGTCCCGAACAGAAAGCTCCGTCTCGTTACTCCATAGAATGTCGTTGGCAGCCCGAGGGCACTGATCTAGGTATACCATGAATAGGAGCATTTCCGCCAAGAGGGTGTGGTCTGGGGAGATGGCATGGCCAGGAGAGGGTGACGAGGACTTCTCGGCGTCGAAGTCGACGAACAAGAGGCGCAGGTGTGGCGATTCGCACATCATCGCCGAGCCCGACACTTGCACTCGCCTGAGAATCCTGGGCGTAGTCCCTTGTCACCCAGAGGATGTACGACGCATCGCGGAACACGGCCTGGAGAGCGCGCAGCTGTCGTGTGGACAGCGCCGAAGACGTCACGGCTGCATCCCCACTCAGTCTAGCCAGGCAGACCACCGTACTGCCTGGTTTGAGAACATGGCCTGGGCTGATTGAGGAGGATGTGTTGTCTACATCCTCGACCTCTAGCCCCTCCCAGCCTTGGATGGTGGTGATTGAGTCCGCTAATGGCTCTAGGAGCGAGCTCATTCCGAGGGCTGTCTGGTCCTGTTTTTCTTCCTTGTCGCCTATGATAACGAGGTCGCCGAGGCCACAGGATGGACGGATAGTTCTATCAGCTCTCATATCCCCAAGCACCGCAGCGTCCTCCACCACTCGCAAGGGCGACCGCAGGAAGTCGACGCGGTCGTCCGTGGCCTGACTAACGATGACAGAGAATAAATACGAAGATTCATCCTCTGTATCTCTGACAACATGGTCGATCCCAGAGAATCCTGTTTGTCCGAGGAGGTGGTGCCAGCCACTCTCCGATACGAGTGGGCTCCAGGTCCACCAGGACACGATCCATCCCCGACGGCAGGTAGGCACCCGTCATTCTGAGGTCTCCAGGAAAGCTGAACGCCGCGAAGATGCCGTGGAAAGCAGCGTCCAGGGTTGGGGGATAGATCCGCAGTGTGCTGCTGTCGTCTCCCCTCCAAGGCCGCTCCACCGTGACCGTGGCCAGGTTACGTCGCCGCCGGATTGACTAGTCTCTCGAGTATTGAAGACCAATTGATTGCGCCCATGTGTAGAACCGAGTAGTGTCCACGCTATTGAGCGGCAGCTCGGGCGCTACGCGTCCTGGTAGCGGAGAAGAGGAAACTGACTGTCCCCCCTGCGGTAGACTTATAGTCGCGCGCGCACTAAACAGGAGCGTGCTCGAGTGTGTCTCATCCATGATGGTGTCCACTGGATAAGCCGTTGTGTCGCCACTGTACGATGTGTAGTCGGCCGTGATGGTGCCTCGAGCTAGGTCCCGTTGTACGTTACTCGCCATGAAGGTCATCTCGACACCCGAGGCCGAGACGTCGTCAAAGGCTACTGCGCTGTGGAACCGGAGGTCAGTGAGCTCCACGGTGCATGTCGGCATCACCGTCCCTGCTGTGTCCTCGAATTCTCGCACCAGGGCCGCTGCAGCCTCAACAGCCATGCGTACATAACCAGTGGCAGGGTAGAGGGCTAGGCCTTGGAATCGATGGCCGTTGAGCCACTCTAGTTCGCTCAACTTCAAGATATTCCGCCATGTGATTGCCATTGGCCCGTAGCTTGTAGCGCCGCCCTGTGTCGTGGGTCTTCCAAGCAGAGGGTGTCTATTTCGACTGATTAACTCGAAAATTCTGCCCCATGAGTGCGTAGACAGAGACAAGAAGGATTGGGAGGGGAATAGAAAAATCACATGGTGCATACCTGGGTCTACCTGGCGTCCGCCACCGTTTTGATAGCATGATTCGAAATAAAGCGGACTCGCATGTTCCCAGGGGTACGTTGGAAGGTCCTTGATGGCTCGAGGCCGATGCGATGTGTCTAGTCCATGGAAAGCGCCTCGGAAGCCCGCCCAGTCCACCACAGGCGCGGCATCTGGTGGGGTCCTGAAGGTAGCCCAGACGGACCCCATCGCGCCGGACAAGGCAACCCGATCATCGGTCATTCTTGAAAGCAGGCCCAGGTAAGGGATGTCAATCCCGGTGATCACCTTGAGCGTATTCTTCACCGGGCCGCGCAGCGTCGGATGGGGTCCTACTTCGAGAACGAGGTCGTAGCAGCGGTCATGCTCGCGTGCAGCTCTTGCCACGGCATGGTAGAATAGGACCGGCTTGGTGAGATTATCGACCCAGTACTGACCGCGCAGCGCATCTGGGTCATGAATGCTTCGCCCATCTGGGCCGTGCACGCTTGAGTACCAGGTGCACTTACCTGTCCGCCGCGGCCGGAGAGAACACCGAGCCATGGACCCGAGGTAGGCCGAAGCACAGGGCTGCATGTGGTTTGAGTGATAAGCCTTGTCAACCTTGATAAACCGTGCGAAAATACCACGAGCGTCCAACTCGGCCTTTGCTTTTTTCATCATATCAGAATCTCCGGAGAGCGTGATACTGTTGGGCGCGTTGCTGGCTGCTACCGATATTCTTTCGTGGAATTGGGGTCCTTTGCAGAATTCTGTGCCTTCGTCGAGCGTCATGCTGACAGCCATCATACTGCCTGGTTGGTCACCGGCGGGTGATCGTGCGAGAGATGAATGGCGACCGCGATAGAAAGCAACGCGGATCGCATCTCCGGCCGACAGGTAGCCCGCACAATAAGCAGCCGCAATCTCCCCGGACGAATGCCCTACGACAGCGGCGAATCTGATGCCAGAAGCCCTGACTAGGTCAACCAGCGCTACCTGCAGCGCGGTCGTCAGGGGCTGGGCGAACTCGGCATCGTGAACCCGAGATACTGCTTCGGGCGCCAACAGCTCATGAGCAAGTGACCATGATGGGGCGTCCGGCAACTGTGCGAGGCTCTCATCAAGGCCTTGGACTGTACGCCTGAATTAGGGGGAACTCTCAAAGAGGCATGCGCCCATGCGGGCCCATTGGGAACCCTGTCCAGTGAAGACCCCCAAGACTTGGAGTGGGCACTCGGGTGTCACCAGAATAGCCTCGTCGATTTTGGTTCCGTCTATACCATCACGACGTGACTGGAAAGAGAGGAGCTGATTGACGAGATCCTGCTTATTAGCTACCGCGAAAGCAGCCTTGAAGGGGAATTCTGTACGACGAGACTGCAGTGCCCCAGCAAGATCCAGCAGGGTGAAGCGGTCGGGTGCGCTCAGGAGCGTCTGGCACAGAGTCGAGGCTGATCTTTTCAGAGCAGTTGTGGTGTGTGCTGATAATATGATGGGACCACAGAGTGCGGAATCAAGTTGTACATCCCGAGTCGTTTCTACCCTGCCCTTGTCGAGGCGTTTCGGTGTGCTTTGGGCATTCGCATCCCAACTTTCCAAGATGGCGTGTGCATTCGTGCCCCCAAACCCAAAGCTGTTCACGCTGGCACGTCTCGGCTGTGATGGTGCGATCTCCGGCCATGGTTCCAACTCTGTCGGTACTCGTAGATGTGGATGGTAGAATGGTTCGACGGCGGGGTTCAGCCGCTCAAAGTGCATGTTGGGGGGTACCTGGGCTTTCTGGAGAGCAAGAGACGTTTTCAAAATCGCAACGAGGCCTGCCGCACCTCCGGTGTGGCCCATAATGGTCTTTACAGAACCAACGAGCAGCGCCCGAAACATGATCTCCGCATCAGCAACGGGAATATCTTCCTCTGTTTGGTAGGAAGGCATCCCGTATGGCCTTGGCCTCGTTTGGGTCGCCAACTGCTGTACCGGTACCATGTGCTTCAAAGTATTGGCAGCGATCCTTGACACGCCTCAAATCGAGACCACACTTTGAGTAAGTTGATCGAATGAGTGCAGACTGTGCGCTGGGGTTCGGAACGGTTATACCGTGTGAGCGACCATCCTGGTTCACTCCGGATTCTCTGATCAGGCATTCTATATGGTCATTGTCGGCCAGTGCCTGGGAAAGGGTCTTGAGAACGACGACTGCAATTCCCTCCCCTCTTCCGTAGCCCTGAGGATCGGGATCCCACATGCGACAGCGGCCAGAGGGCGACAACATGTGAAGCTGGACATCGTCGAGACCACGTCAGCAAGACCCACGACAATTTGGTTCAAGCCAATCAGTTTCAGTTGCAGTGGTGTAGGTAATTCGGTGTAACCCACATTTGATTCCATAACAAATGTTTCGGGGCCGAGGATGATGTTGGACCCAGCAGCAACAGCAAGCCTCACGTCCCCGGAGCGAAGTAGCTGGACAGCCTGGTGGAGGGCTACCAGGCTTGACGAGCACGCCGTGTCAATATTGACAGATGGCCCATGCCAGTCGAAGAAGTAGGACACGCGGTTCGCCAGAATGGAGCGTGAGACGCCCGTGCCGGCATACTGAGGTAGTACCTCCATGTCCCGGAACAGAACGTCGCGATAATCGTCCGTCATCTGGCCCACAAATACTCCAGTCTGCGACCCTCGAAGCTCATGCATGGAGTACCCTGCCGCCTCGACTGCCTCGTACACAACCTCGAGAAGCATTCTCTGCTGCGGGTCCATGGCCTCGGCCTCGCGCCGGTGAATACTAAAAAAGTCGTGGTCAAAGACGCGAAAGTCCTCGTCGAGAAGGTAGCATTTTGTGACATTGGTAGACTATATAGAATAGCCGGTGGTCATTAAACAGGATCCTGATCAGTATACAGAGCCAAAGAGCTGCAGGGTCACTCACGCCATGATGATCTCCATTCTCGTGATAAAAGCTTTGGCCGTCAAATCTTCGTTTTGAGGAGACATCAGACAGCAGATCTGTGGGGGTTTCAAGAGTTCCCATAGCTTCGATGGTGAGGTGGCGCCGCCAGGGAGTCTACACCCACTACCGATAATGGCGATTGGTTGTGTTTTCCAACCTCCTCCCCCTAGCCGCGACGTTTTCCGTGGTTGGGAAACATCCATTTTGACTCAAAGAGGCGGCGAGCGATGTATCTCGTGAATTAGGAGTGAATGATTAAGTGAGATCCTCATTGGAATTGTAGACTCTCGAAGAAGAACTTGAATATATGGATCCGCAGACGAGGTTCTGTTGGTGGTGGGAAGGGGGGGCGGTCAGGATGAGTGTGACAGTTATAACAGTGGAGTGAACGAACCGAGGCCCCAGCACGCGGTTGGGTCCCTGCAGCATTATTCCCACCTCGGCTGACAAGAAACAAGCACAAACTTACCGATGACGGCTGAGGAAAGGGTGTGGGCGAAAACCCACCGGCCTTGGCTAGATATATCTGGGTCAGTCAGGTCTTTATTAGATTTGGCACATCCATGGATTTTATTCTCGGGCCAATGAGGCCACGAGCAGTAAAGATCAATCCACGTTGAAGTCCGCCTTATTGACTGACCCCTTATACCTGAGTCGGACTCGATCTCACGGTTCAAGTCTGCCGGATTTGCAAACGAGAGAAGGGAAGGGAAAAACCATATCGAATCTACTACTCTTCCCAGTCTGCGAGCAAGTATGGCATTGACACAGACGCGGCAAGCATTGACCAGCACAGCGGGGGGCAAACTTGAATTGACAAGCCAAGCTGGGGTGCCGAAGATAAGACCAGGAATGCACCTGTGCAGGGTGGCAGCAGTGGGGCTCAATCCAGCGGACTACAAGTCGAGCGACTATACAGCCTCGCGGGGTTCGGTGGGCGGATTCGACTTTGCGGGCGTGGTACTGCAAGTTGGCGCGGGGGTGACGAGATTCGAGGCGGGTGACCGCGTAGCCGGGGCAGCATACGGCTATAACCCGGACGACAAGGAGCTTGGGGCGTTTTCCGACGTGGTTCTGGCGGCGGAGGAACTGACGCTGAAGCTGCCCACGAGCTGGACCTTCAAGCAGGGGGCCACGCTAGGGGTGGTGGTGGCGACGACAGGCTTTGGTCTGAACCACTACCTGCGAATCCCGCTGCCAGTACCTGGCGGAGAGGAGAGCAAGAAGCCCGAAGGAGCCCGCTTCGTGCTTGTGTCGGGGGGCAACACCGCGACGGGCTCCATGGCGATCCAGTGGCTCCGGCTCGCGGGGTTCAAGCGGGTGGCGACGTGCTCGCCGTCGAGCATGGAAAGGGTACGATCGCTCGGGGCCGTGGCGACATTTGACTACGCGTCACCGACGTGCGGCGCGGACATCAGGCGATTCACAGAGGGCCGGCTGGGGTTGGTGCTGGACTGCGCGCCCAGTGCGGGCGGCGAGGGCGGCAGCCGCGACGAGTCGTCGACGACGATGAGGATGAGCTACGCGGCGATAGGACAGTCTGGGGGCCGCTACGTGGCGCTGGACCCCATTTCGACGGCGGTCAAGTACACGCGGCGCGACGTGAGCGCCGACTGGCTCATGACGGTGGCCATGTTCGGTGAGGCTGTACGCCTCCCGGGCCTGTACGGCCGGCCGGCGCGGCCTGAGCTGCGGGTGCTGACGTCACGTGTCTTCTGCACGGCCGAAGCGCTCATCGCCAGGGGGCTTGTGCAGGCGCCCAGGTTCGAGGCGCGGCAAGGCGGGCTGGGGGCGGTTTGCCAGGGCATCGAGGAACTGAGGAGACGAGGTCACGTAGACGAGGGGAAGCTGGTGTATCCGCTGGCGATGATGTGAAAGGTGTTGGTTGCACCGGAGGCTGCCACGCAGTGCGGTGGGGTTGAGTGGATTACCGAGAGTCTGAATTGGGGTTTTCCGCGACAGGGATTAGAGAGCCTCATTGCTTGGCGCTGCGCTGGTGCAACGTCGGTATATTTTCTCCAGGGCCTGTGCCCCGCATACTAGGTACCTATAGGTATCTGCTTAAGTAAATAAGGTAGGTAGGTACCTAGGGACTTTGCCATGTTGCCGCGTGTGCCACTGCAAGGTTCCTAGGTAAGTACTTAAGTACCCAGGTATGCACAAGACTACCTGCATGTCCTACTTTCGCCTGAATGTATGAATTACAATAATAAACATTACTCCCCATCACAGTGACATGGCTCCAGCTGCTATATAGGTAGGTACTAAGTACATACAGCCAAGACTAGCCGAGAGGGCAGCCAGATTGGGGGCTAGGCCGAATCCTTGCCGATGCCCAAAGCTGCCCCCCGTTAAACCAACGACTCCTTGTGGACATCATTTTGGTTCTACCACCATCAATCTGCCGATGATGGTATGCGGCATAGCAAGCAATTGGTGAGACCCCGCCACACCATGCAACCCAAGACGGAACAACTTACTATTACTGCCTGGAGTATGGGCTGACACGAGCGCTTGCAGATGCAATACGAGCCTTTACCGAGCCTCACTCGGAAAGGCGGGTGGTGTTGTTCGAATCTGATAACTTGCCGAGCCTTGCCAGTCATGAAATTGTCGCTGCCAACAGCGGGTTGGGTCTGATACACCCTACAGCATGCATGGAGTGAGGAGCAGGGTGGCAATACCCCCCTCCCCCCTAGGTTCCGGGTTTCTGCATCGTGGCGCTCTGGATTGCCTGGACTAGGAATAAAGTCTCTGTACAAGCTCTAACCAACCTTCTTCTCTGTCGTCTGTCCCTCATGTATACTCTACCTAGGCACCATCCAGCCCAAGAATTTCAGACCTCGATTCCAGGTTGACATTGAACAAGAGGCAAACTTGACTCAGAAATAACCCCCTCCATCATGTGCACCTTCCTCTCCTCTTCATTCTGCAACTTCGAGTTCCTGCGGGTTCTTGGCACGGCCCCGACGCACGGCTGCGACGTCGGGGAGTGTGTCGATGTCGCCTCACACATCAAGGTCAATGACGGCGAGAGCTGGTACGCAGCCTGGTCCGAGGCTGCTGACAGGGCCGAGGCTGCCGCCGATGACTGCTCCGCTGCCGGCGACAAGGTTGGTGCCCGGTGGGCCCTGCTACGCGCAAGCAATTATCGGCGTTCCAGTGAGCTGTATGTATTTCTTTTCTCTTTCTTTCACATTCGCGATTCGTTCTTGTTTTTGCCAAAAGGTCAAAATATATAGAAGCACTCTCCCATCCAGTGAGGGGAAGAAGAGTGTATGGATGTGTACATGTGTGTATTTTTCTTTTTTGGTGGTGGGAGGGGGGGGGGGACGAGGGAGTGTATGTCAAGATATGGCGCAAACTCTAGCTGAACCACTGGTATCTTTTCCTATTCCAGCATGCTACGCACGCCGATACCGTCCGAGGACCACGGCGCCTCCAGGTCATCTCACAAGCCGCCGCGCTATTTCGGAGGGCGACCGCGCTGTTCGACAGCCCCGTAGAGTTTCTAGAGATACCGTTCGGCGACGACGGCGCCACCCTGCCCCCGAGAAGCCCAGATGGCGATGAGGACGACAACAATATCAATAATAAGGTCCCTATACTGGTCCAAGTTCAGGGCTTCGACACGATCCAGGAGGAATTCTACCACTTCACCGTGGCCGGTGCCCTGCCTCGTGGCTACGCCGTCCTCACCTTCGACGCCCCGGGCCACGGCATGGTCTTACGCCGCCATGAGCACCGGCTGCACTTGCGCGGCGATTTTGAGACAGTCATGAAGGCCGTGCTCGACGCACTTTTGGCCCACGTGGAAGGTCCGTCGTCGTCGTCGTCGTCGTCAGCAAGAGCTAGCAGGGCTGGCGGCCCGGTCGTTGACCTTAACAGGGTTGCTGTGTCGGGCAACTCAATGGGAGCCTACTTTGCCCTGCGCTCTGCCGCCGCCGAGCCACTGCGCATCAAGGCCTGCATAGCGTCGGACTCGTTCTACGACCTGGGCCAGGTGGCGCGTGACGCCGTGCCGGGCTTCCTGCACTACCTGCCCCGGAGCCTCGCCGACCGGCTCATGGCCTTTGCCGTCCGGTGGCTGTCCCCCTTCCAGGTGTGCTGGGAGCTGGGCCACGGCCTGATAGCATTTGGCGCGCCGGGCATCATGGACGCCGCCGACAGGATGGCACCCTTCACGCTCCGCCGGGAGGCCGACGGGGCCGACGGCCGACAGGGCTCTATCTGTGCTGATATCGCCTGCCCCACGCTCGTCACTGACGCGCCCGACACCGTCTTCCCGCTCGAGGCGCAACGCGTCTATGATAGCCTCACGCAGCTCAGGGACGGCGAGACCAAGTTCATGTGGCGGCCCGTTGGAGTCGGCCAAGGCTCTCTCCAGGCCAAGATCACTGCCTTCTCGCACCTTCATGCGAAAATCTTCAACTGGCTTGACTCCGTCTCCGGAATCGAGCGTCCTCCGCTGGAGAAGTAAGCTGCTAATAGACGCGCACTTGCTCATGTATCACGTTTCCCTCTCATCATTACTGGGACCTTTGAGGTTCAACATACGGAAATTGATATCCTCGGCCATATCCTTGTGATATCTGTCGGTTGGTCGGTCCTTATGCCCATAATTACATTAATATAGTCATACCGGAAGAATATGGGAGCACCTTTGTAAAGCGTTCTGCAGCTTCGTAATTCTCTTAGTGAATCATCATCTATGTAGCAATTGTATAAGAATTTATGGTTTTTAAGGGGGGTTATTCCACAGAAGCTTATTCATAGGAGGCCGTTCCTCTGGTTAGGCAATTAGTTCATGCCGGTATATGCTATAGATAACGTGGTTAACCCACATTCCAACCACCCCCTAATTCTAACCACCCAAAGCTATTACTACCCTCCCTTTTTAACACTTAACTACCTAATACCTTAATTTCCAACAGCTTTAAATTTAAAAGTAATAATATTTTTAAAACCAGTTTTTTAAGCTATAATTTTATAGCTTTAATTTAAGCCTTTTTAATTACTTTAATATTTATAAAAGTTAAATTTAAGTTAGTTTAAACTTTTTTTTATAGTTTTTTTAATAGCTTTAATTTAACGTTTTACCTTTTTTTAAAAAAAAATATTTTTATGTTGTAACGTCAAGCACCACCGAGTCGGACACACTAGCGAGTCGGACACTTT